>VNKC01001775.1:0-131052 GCA_008042775.1 Drosophila pectinifera | reverse complement strand
AAGGCTGTTTTGGCCAAGTTATGGTTATTCTTAATTTGGCTTAGTTCAAAAATTAGGTCATAAAAATGCCGATTTAAGGACCCAAAATTCCGCATACTTGCGGTCTTCTGGAGAGCATATTTTCGCCAAAAATGGAATGACAGCCAAAAGCCATATATATTCCGAATCGCTGTTTTCAAGGCTGTTTTGGCCAAGTTATGGTTATTCTTAATTTGGCTTAGTTCAAAAATTAGGTCATAAAAATGCCGATTTAAGGACCCAAAAATCCGCATTTGATGTCTTCTGAAGAGCATAATTTTGCTAAAAATGGAATGACAGCCAAATGCCGATTATATTCGCAATCGCCGCTAAAATCTTAATTATTTAATAATAAAATATTGCCTTAAAAATGATTTGACCAAAAATTAGGATATCAAAATGCCGATTTATGGGCCCAAAAATCCGCATTTGATGTCTTCTGAAGAGCATAATTTGGATAGCATAATTTTTTTTATTTTTGTTAATTCCTAAACTTGAAATGCATATTAATTAACCAAATAAAATCTAACAAGGTATAGCTTTCTGATTTGAAATTAAGGCTGTTTTGACCAAGTTATGGTAATTTTTCATATTGATTTGTCCAAAAAATTAGGTTATTAAAATGTATACCTTTTCTGCATTTTGTGAAAACATTTGTGAGCAATAAATATGCCATAAGCTAAAAAAAAAAGCGGAGAGAAAGTTCACAATAAATCATATAAATCAATAATCATGTATTCTTAAAATGCGAAAACCTCTGGCAGCTCTGTACTATTAAGCAAACCAGGTGGAAGTCCAATAATATATAAGCTCCTTCACTTCATCCCGAGAAACAAAACCAAAAATGTCATTAAATTTACCAAGTTTGAATACCTTCTTCGCTATGCTTTGCTTTTTTTGTAATGTCTACAATACTAATTAAAATCATTTTATTCTATAAAGTCTTTTTATTCATTCAGCTAATAAATTTGAAAGATAAAAAAGTGAATAAGTCCACAAAATGTTATGTGCACAAGTCAGAAGTTTGTCCGGAAAGCGACGAGCCGGCGATCTCCGCCAGCCAGCAGAGTGCTCCATCATCCTGACCTGGGCTGCTTCGAATTTAGTCTCAACCAAAGGGGCGCCACACAAGTACTTAGGTCAACATGTGCCGTCAGGATCACGCTCCTCCTCCGCCTCGAAGGGGGCCGCGTGAGGGCCGAGGGTCATCTAGAAGCCACCTGCGAAGGGAGAACGTAAGCACCCGTGAATAGGACAGCTACCACACCTACTTACTCGGGACGGGACATGGGTTAATGTGGCGATGGTGATGGTAGATGGTAGATGGGGATGGGTACAGACCGGAGGACTCGGACCCTAGCAACAGCACTTGGGGGGCGTGTTGTAGCAGTGGGCCTTGCAAGGCGCACACCAGACACATGGCGCGTTCTCCTTGTTCACAAGGTAGCGGTTGGGGCAGGGAGCTTGGGGAGAAGGCAAGGCGTCACCACATCTGATCGCACAGAGATCCAGATCCAGATGCAGTGGCCCGCACAGTCACCGGGCATCTTCCGCCGTGCTCCTCCGCGCCAATTTGGGGGACTACTATCGGACGGACGGGGGACTCTGGTCGGGACTCGGGTCGGGGGCTTCGGGGACGGACCGACTTGACTTACATGGATACGTTGGGGGTGTGTTACAGTAGTTCCAGACACGCGGATCGGGTATGCCGCCCTCGGGCAGCGGAGGCACGCACATTCCCGGCGCCGGGGAGCACGGAATGGGAGACGGAGCCCCGCACGGCGGACTGTGGGGGCCGCAGCAAGGCGTTTCATTACAGGGTCCGCAGCAGGGGCCGCAGGGGCCACAGGGTCCGCAGCCGGGACCGCAGCCAGGGCCGCATCCACAACCGCCGCCGCCGCAGCATCCGCCAGCGACACGTCCGCCGCACCCAGCACCGCCAGACGCGGCGCCGGTGGCAGCGCAACGCATCCTCTTGTTATTCACGCCCATGGTCATGTTGGCGAAGCGCAGCGGGAAGGCGGCCGGTCCGCAGGAGGGGAAGGGGAAGCACAGGCACGCCGGCCTGCCCTGGCAGGCGGATCGAGGACACTTGTCCTGCAGTCCGTTCCGCTTCACGCAGTCGCAGGTGGTGTACATGATGCCGCAGCGCAGCTCGCGACTGCGGCAACCGCGAGGCTGCAGGAGATGGGATTAGTTACCAGGCGGGATGAGGTCCTCGGGGGCACCTAGACTCTACTCACCTCCATCGACCCACCGTCACACATGTTGAGACCTTGCGCGCTGCATGGCGTGAATTAAGTTTATTTTATCTATATTGCATCTGTTAATCACACTTACTTTTGGCTAAATTATTTCCGAAAATAAATTTTGAATTTTGAATAATTTAGAAGTTGGCCGAAATGTATGGTCCTAGAATAAGAAATCGAATGAATGTGGCTCTCACATTCTAGACTAGGTACGGGTTGAAGTGCGGTTCGGTTTGAGCTGAGAGTCATGGCCAGCTTCTTCCAAGTTCCTGGCCTACTAGATTTCAAGGAAAATTAAGTTAAGTTAAGCTAGATCTGGAGTCAACAGAACCCAATCATGAAGACATCGAGTTGCAGGAACTTTACAAGTATTTTATACATTTTTAGATTAATATTCAGTTAAGAGTAAGTTCCGGAGTCAACAGAAGCCAATCAGGAAAACCAGGGACTTTACAGATATTTTATTTACACTTTATACATCTATATATTAATATTAATATTATCTAGTAATTATACTCTTTCCTATACATATTTCCATATAAATAATAATTTTAGATTAATATTCAGTTAAGAGTAAGTTCCGGAGTCAACAGAAGCCAATCAGGAGAACCAGGGACTACAAGTACTTATATTTTATGCATTTTTAGATTATTATTAATATTATCTTCCAATAAAGAGGCTAGTAATTATACTCTTTCCTTTACATATTTCAATTTAAATAATAATTTTAGATTAATATTAAGTTAAGAGCAAGTTCTGGAGTCAACAGATACCAATCAAGAGATCCAGGGACTTTACAAATATTTTATTTACACTTAATACATCTTTAGATTAATATTAACATTATCTTGTAATAAAGAGGCTAGTAATTATATTTATTCCGATACATTTTTCAATATAAAGCTCCATCTCATTACTTATTTCAGTTTTTACATTTGCAATGCGATTAGATCAAGCTTCGTATTGTGGATGCCCCATATATATACAAAAGCTCTCTTATCAGTCTTTATTATTATTATTATTAGCAAGGGCCTCTGTGAGGAGATACCTAGCGCTTTCAGTTCGCTCGGAATTATCAAGCTGATCGGATCGCCGTCGCTATGCCAAACATTGCAGTTATCGGGGCCGGGGTGAACGGAGTCGCCAGTGCCATTAAGGTGCTGGAGCACTACCTGGCCGAGGGGAATCCGATAAGAGTGACGATTATATCGGAGGACTTTACGCCCAACACCACGGGAGATGGATCGGCGGGTCTCTGGGGTCCCTATCTGCTAGGCGGCACTCCGCAGGCGAAAGTCTAGTAAATATTTTAAGGGATAACCCAGTCCATATGCTCACCCACCAGTTATTCCCCCGCAGTAAGTGGTCGCAGAGCATGCACCAGTTCCTGGAGAAGATCTGGCTGAGCGAGGACGCCGGGGAGGCCGGGGTCTGCCTGCTGCCCTGCGTCCGACTGAGCACCTCGACGGTGGCCACCGTTGAGGACTTCTGGCGCCCAATAGTCTATGGAGCAGTGGATCTCACCGCGGACCAGCTGGCTGCCTACAATGTGGGCAGGAGCGTGAAGTTTACGTAAGGATAATGCCAAGAAGCTAATCTAGTTAAGTAATGATTTTAATTCCTTGCAGGTCAGGCCTGTCCTTTGTGACCTACACCTCGGAGCCCGTAAAGTTGCTGCCGTATTTGATGAAGCGATTCCTTCGCAGCGGTGGCTTGATTGTCCGGAAAAAGATAGAAGACCTGGACTCTTTCGTCTCCGATTCTGGGTATGATGTGATCATCAACTGCTCGGGCCTAGGATCTCGGAAGCTGCTCAACGACGAGCAGGTGTATGCGGTGCGGGGACAGGTGTCGCGGGTGAAGGCCAACTGGATATTCTCGGCCGTGCTGGACGAAAGCGACGATGGCAACTACATAATACCCAAGTAAGTGCCTCAATAGTTTGGATCCTTGAAGAACCCTAAGAGCCTTGTCCTTCTCCCCCTACAGCACCGAAAGCGTAGTCCTGGGCGGCACCCACCAGGAGGGGGAATACAACACCCAGGTCTGCGAGCGGGACAGGCAGTTCATTGTGGCCGGCTGTCGGCGCTACATCCCGGGCCTGGAGCACACCGAGAGCCTCTTCGACTGGGTGGGCCTCCGGCCAGGCCGTGGGCAGCTCCGGCTTGAGGCTGAGCCCCGTGGCCGGAAGCTGATCATCCACAACTACGGACACGGCGGCAGCGGGGTCACCCTCTGCTGGGGCTGTGCCGACGACGTTCTGGACCTTCTGCTGGCGGCCAAAACCACTGCGAAGTTGTAAGCCCAGGAATAAAGTAACCAAATCCAGGATCATGAGCTCTTCCCCGTTCTGAGTGAATGTTAAACAAATCAGCTAATCAAAAGTATATAACCTTTATTTATAAGAACTAGACTTCCAAACTACACAGAAATATTTGAGATTCAAAATGGAATCAAAGCTTTTCTCTACGCGGAGTGCATAGGTGCAGTATCTAGGCATTTCTCCCTGTGTAGGCCTTATCAAAATCGCAATCAAGAAACACACTCCGCCACTGGGATCGGCTGATAAGCTTATCAGCTTACCAGCTTGGAAACGTGCCGCCTGCTGCTCCGTGATTGCCTCGGGAGCGGAGCCCAAAAGTAGGCAGGGAACTAGTCGTCGTCGTGCCGCCTCTCGGCGGCCTCCTTGGCCAGCCTGGCCTCCAAGGCCTCGTGGAACTCCTCGAAGCCGGGCATCTCCACGTACTTCAGAATGGGGGAGACGGGCAGCTCGAAGAGCAGCGCGTACATCTCGTCCAGCTCGCGGAGGATGTCGAAGGGCCGGGTGTTGCCTACCTTGTAGATGGAGTAGATGGTGCGCCCGATCTCGTCGTACTCGATCAGGCTGGCCGCCTCCTGGTCCACGGTGCTCAGGGCGATGAAGCTCACCCGGGGCATGTGCATGTGCTGGGCCACCGAGCCGAAGACGTCGAACATGGTCATGAGGAAGTCCTTGTTGAAGTACAGCTCGTCCGGAAAGGCAATCTCGTGGACCATCAGGGCGTCGTAGGTGGAGATGTTGAGGTTCGCCTTGGTGGCATCCACCAGCTCCTTCTTCATCATGATGATCTGCTGGAACAGGTTCCGGGGCATCGAGGAGGGCAGGAAGACCCAAGAGTGCCAGTCCTCGGTCATCCACTCGAGCAGGCCCACGGCCCTAATTTGCGTCTCGTCCTCGCTGATCATCATGACCGAGCACTCGTTCCTCAGGATGTGGCGAACATATCTTTAAGTAAAACTCATGAATAATAGTAATATTTAAGCCCTTTAACTACAACTTCTTTGACTATCAACTATAATAATTGTTTTAAGACTACAAAGATTGAAACAAGTTTGAATCTTACTCGGAGTATGTCTCCTTCATGTCCGGCAGCTCGAATAGACCCAGACTCTCGAAAACCAAGCTCTTCAGGAAGGACTTGTTCCACATGAACTCTATCACCATGTCGTAGTACCTGAAAGCAATTACCGCTAGTCTTAGTTGGCCATGTTTTCAGTTGTCACCTGGGCTTCACTTGCTTTGAGTTAATGTCAGTTATGAACATTCCATCGAACTCGTCCCACTGGATGTCATATCGTAAGGTGCGGATGTCGTCCATGGCGGTTCTGTCACTAACAATTTCGAGGTCACTAAAGATTTGGCTGTTCAAGTGTTTAAATTTAAAAGACCGAAGCCGAAACTCTAAAATAGAAACTGTGTTTATTCTGATTCGTACAAAATAGATGAAGATGAGATAAAAATTAATAGATGAGGCACAGCATACTTTTCGGATTTCTTGAAGAATGCAAATATGTTGCAGATGCATTAATTTTAATAATATCTGCTTGAATATCTGTTAATAATATCATAATAATTAGTTCATTTATTTATTTGGATCGAGCTTAAATGCCAGATTTTAACAAAGCTCAGAAGGTTCCTTTAAAATATTTATTAACTTAAAAGAAGTATGATGATTTGGTGCCATAAATTCTATCATACTAGTACGACAAAGCTAGCTAAAAATTAAGAATTTCGTTATAAACTATTTAATATTGTATATAAAATAGGTCTGGTAATTTTTAATAACAAGAGGTTTATGGCTTTAGAACTTAAACTGTCCAAGCAAAGTTTAGCTCTAGATTGGCATAACCTTTTTAATCAGTGATGGATGGATAGTATATAGTGTATAGCCCCGCAACTATACACATTTTTGTAGTCATTTTATTTATAAATCTCACTATAAATAAATACATAAAAATTTAAAAAGTACTGCATACTTTTAGAACAACATCCGTATGGCTCGTGAAACTGTTTAGATGGAGATTAAATTGCATTCTCATATCTAGGAGGCATAACAATAAATGTTTATTTGCGCAACAAAATGCAAATGTGCTTTGGCGGATAATGTCATAATTAAATGGATACACCGGCGATAACAATCAAGTGAAATACGTGTAAATTTAATTTGTTTAATGTCTCAATTTGAATAAATTGCCACCACATAAAAGCGAATGCAGCCCAAAAGAATCTAAATAACAATCGCACCCACTTCTGGGTGGGTCTGAGTGGCGAAAATATGGGTTGGAGGCGGAAAACCAAACCAAATCCACCCCAAGTGTTAAGTTTCGGCAGTGGGAGCACGTCCCGTTCGAATACACCTTGGATTCCTTTTGGATTATTTTAAAATTCAAAGACCATCGGGTGTCATTTACTAGGCAACAAACCAATTGAATAATCCAGCTCGACGTTCTCACAGGGGTGTCCTCGGAAATCTCAAGCCCCTCCCCGGCGGCAGGACAACGCATTTTTAAATGTTTCACATCCTTGTCCGTGAGACAATTGGATATTTAAATACAAGCGACACTTTTAATGTCAGGCATCGGCATTGGGTGTCGCTTCTTTCTATTCCGGACACGTATACCGCCGCTCATGACGCCCTGATAAATTCAATATTGAAAAGAAATAACTTAATTTTCGGGCTGAGATGGGACCGGGACCGGAACCGGGGGATTCTGTTTGGGAACACCGCTCAAGGGCATCCTGCCAAAGGAGAGGAGAGGCGACTGAGCCGCCACTAACATTAATCGTCGGATTAGAGGGCCGCGCGGTGTAAGGCCGCTTAGTCCGCAGTGGACTTTATGATGTTGCATAAACTGTGTCGGGCATAAAAACGTCTCATTTGGGACTCATTTAAGCCACCAAATTGTTTGCACACACTCGGCGATCATCCTTTCTGCCACAAAAAGGACAAAAAAGGTAAGCGTTTCGGGCGCAACAACAATCGCGAATTTGAATTCATTCGAAAATCGCTTAACGTTTGCCGGGTGGTTTAGCATGTTTTTCAGCACACACCTGCGCATTCCCTTGGAGTTGGGACCAAGGACAGGTGAGAGGCTGGGGCGGCACTCGTGACTTGCATTCGCCAGCGACATTTCGCCGCCGCTTTCATTTAAAATCGAAAATGTGCAAATACAGGTAGCGACCGAATTGGAGTGCAATTGGAAAAAGGCTTCTACCACCGAATTCCGAATTCTCTTACTTGAACCAAGGTGATTGCGTCAAGCATTAAGAACTTCTTAGTAGAGATCGCAAGAGGGTTTCCCGTTTAACTAAAAGTTCTCAATAAAAAAGGGAATCCATCTCTTTCCCATTGCGCTTTAATTCCAAGAACAATTTTCGCTTTCTTGAGAGAGATAACAAGTGATCACTATCACAAGAGAAGAGATTTTATACGCATCTCGTTTTGTCGCTCTCTTTTTCACGTCTTGCCCGAAATGTACAAGCAAAGCAACAGCAGCTTATAAGTACCATTCAGTAGCGAACTAGAGAGTTTATATTTAGTAGGACTCTGAGAGAGCTTATAATTTCTCACCACTTACAAGTGAGCGGTATCATAAGAGAAACGATAAGTAGGTTCTGCTCCGAGAGACCGCTTTCTTTTCGCGAATTCCTGATGGCGGACCCAAAAGAGTAAATGGGTTGAGTTTAGTAGAGAGTCTAGACTATCTTTTTGTTAGATTTGTGAGACAAGTAAATATAATTTAATGATTACTCTGAACCTACTTAATAGTTGCTCACATAGATGTTAAACTTTTTCTTTAATAAGGTATTACTGACTTAAATTGCTATTCTCTTAACTATAACGATGTCATGATATCCCAGATTATGTTGACCCCTTTCAGAGATAGATGAATGTATTGAATCTATCCAAATTAGCTCTTTTCCAATATGTTCGTTAGAGCCACCAATTTAAATGCTACAAATTATTGTCAACCCTTTGGAGAGGGTATATCAGGGGAGTAGGAAAAACACAGCTTGTTTGCGATGGCTGAAAAAGCCGAGTGACAGAGGATGGCGGCCATGATAGAGCTGGCCTGGGATGGTTTGGATTCGGTGGGATTGGGATGCAGTGGGTTGGGGTGGTGGTGTGGAGAGGGTGTGCACTTGTTAGCCGCAAGGTGTTCGCAGGCCCGTCATCAGCATCCGACAGCACCATTCCATCTGCGTTGGGATGCGTTGTTGTCGAAGCGAAATAAATAAACAAACAAACCCATGGCAAGGGTTCAACAAAAGCAAAGGGCCCAAAGTAATTCAAAGGAACGGAAATGAAAGGACTCGCATAATCTGTCTCGTCCTCTTTATCCAGGAGTAAGTTTCCCGCGTTTGATTATTTAGCGTTTAAATAGCGCTTAATCCACGTTGAATGGGTAAGTAGCTTCCAAATACAGCGGGCTGCAAACCGAGGGAGTATTCTCTAAGTTTATGCCAAAACACATATATAAATGCCTTTTATTTTTAAGGATTTCAGGCTCTTTTTGCTACTAGAATTGCTATATTTGAAGTGATTATAGCTCATAATTATGCTTGTAAAAACAAATTAAGCTTCAATTTTCTTCACCAACTTGGCAGCTCCCGGTCCTGGTTGTCTGCTGGCTGGTTCCGGGTCCTCGAATGACTTCTCCAGGGAGCAGAGGAGCAGCAGCAGTTTCAGCATCAGTGGGGAAAACATAGCTACATCTTTTTTAATATTTTTTAAATAGCTTAAATTGGAAAAAGGTCTAAAGTACTTACTTACGAATCAAGTCAAGTCAAGTATATTTTTTAAATTTCCTTTAACATACTAGACTTTCCGTTAAGGATTGAAGGATTTTCTTAAGAACTTCCCTTTGATATAAAATAAAATAAGCTGACAGCCACCTTTTAATTTTCAGGAAGTGAATCTTAAAAATTTTCAAGAAATTCGCATCGGTTAATAATTTTAGAAGTTAGTACTAGAGGAGACTATAATATTGCCTTTGTTAAGACCGCTTTAGAAAGTCGTTAACATATTATTGTGCTTAAAATAGGTAAAGTGTTTATTTATAAAAAAAAAATGCCTTCAAATAATAGGATAAATAATTGTAAATTTAAAATTATTTCACAGCTGAAAACTATCCGATTTAAATTAATTTAAGTTCCTAAGAACTTATATGACACACTTGTTCATGGGTCAAATCATAATGACTTTGAAATTATTCTAAAGTCTAAAGCTATGCGTTTTAATTCAGTTTATCGCCACAAAGACTTTTTTGAAACTCTTGAACATGTGTCAAATCATCACTAATAGTTCATAATATGTAATCGTATTTTTCCCAGGTTAATCCGAGTCTTAGCTACTTTTCCCAGAGCACTTGGCAGCACTGGCCAGCTGCCTTGCCATTTTGGAAAGACGTTAAGCAACTTCCGCTTCAGTTTTAACTCACTTAGCTCGGTCGCGACTTATGCAAAAGTTTTCAATTGCCCCTTATTATTGTTGTTCCTGTTGTTGCCGCTCGCTTTTATTGTTGCGCCGCTTCAAGAGAAATGCAAATTTATTCAAAATGGAGGAAAATGGAAAAGTTGGCAGCGGAGTCTGCGGAGTCTGAATGGCGGAAGGGCTACGGCCATAATTAAATATCATTTTTTCACATTTATATTTGCATTTTGCCGAATAATTTCATTTTATTTCAGTCTTAATTTGTTTTGCCTTCGCAATTCACTCGGCCAAAGTTAAGGAAACTGGCTCCAAGGAGGGTTAAGCCATATGAAAAGAAAAGCCGGTTTCCCCATTAGCTGCACGCGATTTTCCAATAAAATTCTAATGGCCAAATCAAATTCTCCAAGGAGAAAGCTGCCAGGGAAATCAGTTACAACTATGGACAGTTATCTCAGCGGGTCATCTCCACGGAAGGACAATTATCGGCGGACATGCTAATTTGTGCGTGGCCAGCCACACGGCGACGACGCAAAAAATGAGGAAAAAATGGGTTAAAGCAGAATACCTCAATATTTGTTGACGGAACGTGATTTGGCGCTTTTGCCGACGCTACTCGCCAGCGGAACGGAGCCGCCAACATGCGACCGCGCCCAGTACGCGCACACATCACCGTCTGGCGCGAGCCGCACCCACAAAGGACATACGCAGCTACATCTGGAGAAAAAGCAAATAAATACTAAACCTACAATAAAATAGAGTTACCAGAACTTGCCTTAATTTATGCACATATTATTCATTAAAAGGCCACCTTTAAAATGTTATATTTTTACAATAACACTCTCAAAAACAAATTAGATATTTATGGGTTCTATAGGTTACAAACCCAAAAGTACTCTATATTAGTGTCCTGACATTTTTATGCCTGGTAAATCAAAGCTGTATCCATAGTTTTAAGTTAAAGATTTCGGAATTCAAGGGGTATGTTGCTTTAGATCTTTTTAAAGACCAAGTTAACACTCAATCAGGCGAATACTGAATCCATTCTGGCCTGCTTCTGTAGAGCTTACCTTTGGCAGACTTCAGAGGCCGCCACAACTAATTAATTTAAGACCAGAAAATATTAGTAATTTAACATAATTTGTGGATAGGCTTAGGGACTAAGCTCTCGATTAAATAATAGAATAATTTGTTATTATTTATTTCCTTTCATTTCCATTTTGTACCTCCTTTAGATCGTGGTAACTCCAAAGGTAATATTATTTTCAAATTCAAAGCTACAGTCCCTATAGCTTGATCTTAATAATTTCCTATATTTGAACTATATTTTACATAAATTTTTTAGGTGTATGCTAACCCGATCTCCCGCGTTGTTTTTTCCAAAATATGTTAAATGTTTTGTCCGAGCTGCACAAACAGGAGCTTGACCAGAAAAAACCAAAAGAAGGCGGCAGGAGGAACCATGGAGCGTAACCGCTGAACACGCGAGTCGGAAGGGTTAATTAATTGAAAGCCACAAGCGGAGTAGAAATAGACCTTTGCTAACTAGACTATTGAGACCCCATCAGGCCAGGGCCAGGACCAGGACCACGTAGTATTTCAGGTATCGGAGCCACCATCTCCGCTGCAGCCTTAGCCAAAGCTCCGCCTTCAAAGACGCTGAAAGGCCACACCCACGGCCTTTCCAGGCAGCTCAGTGTCTTTGATGTGAAGTTTGGTGAAAAGAAGTTCTCGACTTGGCAGCAGTCCTGGCCCCAAGCTATACTTTTGTAATTTTCCGCCACCAAATTGGCTTTCTTTTCGGGTACGCCTCGGCGGAGTCTGAATCGAATCAGAATCCGGTGGGCGGGGAAAAAGGACTAAATTATTTCCACCACATGACGTCAATTACAGTCACTTGGCTGCTAATTATAAACTCATTTTCAATTAATCAAGCTGTTAGACATAAAATGCCAATGCGCAGCTCCTTGGGAACATCGCGTGCCCCGTAGGACGGAAGGATGCCGGGGAAGGCAGCGATGTCAACGCCAATTGATGGTTGGCTCTGACGTTGGTCCTTAAATAATTCATCAGGATACCGGCGCTTCCAATGATTTCAATTGGAGGCGAAGTACCCGGCATCTTGTGTTTCGGGCTCACTAAATTATTCCGCAAAGAAGCTGCGATGGCAATCGCTTGGGGACACCGCCAGGGACAGGGACACCAGCGTGATCATCACCATCAACAGCCTATCCACCTGCCATTAACCACGCTTAACCTGACAGCCTCCTTATGCGCCTGGGCCCGGCCCACCGATAAACATTAAGTTGTCAATAAAGGTAATTCATTATGTCGCACTCGAATACCCGGGGGAGCCACTCGGGGCTCCGCTTCTCCTGCAAGAACTCCTGTTCGCCATCTTCAGCATCTTTGCATCCTGCCTTGGCCCTCAGCCATTCCTTCCAGCCTCCTCCGCACTTGACAGTCGCACTCGGCGGCGATAAAATATTCCGCTGGATGGGTAATAAAATCGCTTATTGCTAGCTGGCCGCAGCCAAACGCTTTGCGGTCTCATTCGAGGCAACTTGAATGGAGTATTTATGGTATGGGTCAGATGGGGATTTCCAGAGGCAATGTATGGCCAAGTACGGCTCGGAAAAGTTACTTAAAAAGTGTCAGAGTATAAACTAAATAATTTGCAGCAGACTTTATAGATAAGCTTGAATAAAATTAATTAACTAAAATATAATAAATAAGTGGAGTGTTATTGGAATGGGTCAGATGGGGATTTCCAGAGGCAATGTATAGCCAAGTACGGCTCGGAAAAGTTACTAAAAAAGTGTCAGAGACGGAAGAGTATAAACTAAACAAACTAAATACTTTTCAACAGACTTTATAGATTAGCTTTACACTTAATTAGATTTACAGTAGATTTGCTTTTAACTTAATGTATAATGTAAATTAAATATAATATGTAAAATTCGAAATCTTCTATTGATAACTCACATGAATAATGAAAAGTGTAGCCTTGAGTGCATACTCAATAATAGCTATAAGTATGTTTTATAAAATATAAGAAAAATATAATATATAATATAAGCATCCTATTGATAACTCAGAGAAAGAATATTAAGGGTATCTATGAATAACTTAGTATACTCAATAAAAGCTAAACGTATGTTTTGTAAAATATATATATAATATATTATATATATATCTAAACCATCTATTGATAACTCAGAAGAATAATTAAAAGAGTAACTCTGAATAACTTATGCATACTCAATAATGGCTAAAAGTAAGTTTCTAAAAGTATTTTATCTTGTTTTGTGGTGAGAAATCGAATATATTAAGACATGAAAGTGACACAGGCCTGTTTTTTCTTGGATTATATATACAGTCTAAACTGTATATCACATTTTTGGTATCTGCATTTAGGAAAAGTATTATTTTTACATTCTTCACAGTAAAATCAATAGGTCTTTGCCTGCAAAATATTTACCTTGTTTAATATTAATTGTTTAAAGTCTTTAATGTTTTTCATTGCATTTATAGAGTCTAGAAGTTTCAATCCTAGAATATTGGAAATATTATATTTATTTATTTATTCCTGGTGATCCACTTTGCTGTTGTTAGATATTAGGAAATCAGCGCTAGAATATTGCAATGATTTGTGTAAAATAATTTGTTCTTATCATGTGCGAGTGAACTTGAAGTGCAGAGTCTAGATACAAAATCTGAAACTATAAACTGATATATATATACATTTGTGGTAGGAAATTAAGGAGAGTCCTATAATATCATATTTATTCATCTGGCTAATTTAATAATATGAAATACCTGAAGACTACACTGCCATTGAACATCTCTTCGGAAATCACTTATATTTTTTGTCAGAAGTTTGCTGCAAACAAAAATATTTGTTCGCTTGCGAAAGGACATCGCTATTTATATTTTAAAGCACGTCCTGCAATCCACCTTCCAAACCCAGAGGCCACTCCAGGACACATGGTTCTGATACCTGACGGCGGAGGACGGATGCTGGCTCTCGACACTCGCGTGACACGTCAGATCAATTTTTCGAAATATATTTTCTTCGAAATTTATTTGCCTGTCATTAGAGTTCTGCGGAACGTGCTTTGGTCGCATTTGCAAGTGCTCCGCTGGGGACGACTATGTGCGACATGGCAGAGCCGGCGACCAGAGCTTGGAGCGGGGGATGGACACGGCATGGGCTGGCCGGAAAACCATCAGCAGCAGGCACAGGAGCAGGGGAAGGACAGCGACTTTCCATCGATTCGAAAGCGGGGAAGCTGCGCAAGGGGACATTGTGGCCGCTCACACCGGCACACACGTGTGTGTTTTATGAAAATTGCATTTCAATTGACAAAGACGGGCGAGTGGAGCATAAAATATGGCAATTCGTGCTCCATCGGGCTCAACTCCTCAACTCCTTCGTGCTTTATGCCACCGAATGCCGTATTACGTTGATGAAATTGTTTGTGCTGCCACACATTTCGTGTGGTGCCGCGTCCGTCCAGGATATTTATTATTTTATTAGCGGCGTGTGTTCCATCGCCGGCCAGCTATCATCCTTGGGAGTGGCTCACTTTTTACGGCTGCGCCTGCCGCCCGATATGAACCCTTTCGTATTTTGTATTTTGTATTTCATATTTCGTAATTCGTATTTGGCCTGGCCGCCGCGCCGTGTCTAGGTGGTTATGATAATTAAGTAATGGCTTCGTTCCGCCGGCACATGGACACTTGCGGACGTCCGGACCTCCGTCCGGTCTTCCGTCCGTAAGTGTTGCCCACTCGAGCGTCGCATTTATGCAAACAGGACTTCAAGTAGACTTTGTTTTCATTTCTCGACTAGAATAATTACAGGACGAAATCGTAGACATGATAGTTTAAGTAACTAATAGTTTATGTACATAAAACATTAGTTCTGTCCACATGTTGAAAGGTGCCTTGGAGTTGCCGAGAGAATGTGATATACATATGGTCAGAGTCCTTAAAGGTAAACAACTTCACATCTAAGATTTAAATGTGATATTTAAATGTTAAATATTTTGCTATTTTTAGGCTATTCGAATTTGTTAAAAAATATATGATGAATAAAATGATATAATAATATAATAATATAATATATATAAAAATATAATGAACCAAATTCGAAATAGCAGCTAAGGATAACAACTTTGGCTAAGGAAAGTTCACTTACTTCCTAGAGGAACATTAATTGTGAATAAAAACTAGTAAATAAAGACTACAAGATAATTAACAAATATCAAAGTGTTGTTAGTTTTCTATTTAAATTGAACAATAAGAATATTAAGGCCCTAAATATTTAGAAAGACGCGTCCTTTGAGAAATGTGTAAATATTTAAATATAAAAGGATTTAAATGCTTTAAAAATATTAAGTGCATACCAAGTGAAGATATGAACGGAATCCCTTACCTAAGAGGTTAAAAGACTAGGAACTTAAATACAAAATACACTTTAATCCAAATGTCATGGTTTTTCAATATAATATTTAAGCTTTGTGGATATCTCGAGGTTTAGTGGACTCATTTAAGCCACATAAATCGAGGTTCGTTGCCTAAATTATTAGCAGCCTTTCATGCCAACCATTGAAGATATATAAACTTATATCTAGATTATTTTCAGTACAAACGGTTATATTTTTAAACCATTATAAATTCGAGATTCGAGCGTTTCACAACCGTAGTATTGTTTAATCATACTTTTTATCGCATTGCCCATTGTATCCGTTGCAAACCAAAAACGCCTTGAGTACATTTCAAGTCATTCATGGGGCAATTAGAGGCGTTCTCGATGGCCACAAAACGATTTGTTAAACGATTTTTATTTATGATTTTATGTGCACATGCCACCTCAACAACCGCCAGCCAGCCACCAGCGGCAATCGATGATAAAATACCTGCGCTGCGCTGCGCCCCGATAAACCCTAAAACCGCAGAAGTTTGGCGACGAGTCAGGTGATGGCGTGGACTTATAGCCATTTTAGACATTTGTACGATGGCCCGATAGGCTGGATATACGGCCGAGAGCCTGACAGTGTGCGTGGACTCTGGCCGGGTCTATGGGTGGCAATCGCCTGTAATCACCTGGCGTTATCACGATAGCTTAACACCTTTCGTAAGTTCCGTAAGTAAGCTGGAGCCGGGTTGGCCCAGCGCTCTGCCTTTTATCTCCATATCTGGTTAGCTCAACCGAAAGTTTGGGGGCAAAGTTCAGAGCGCGGCATGGAACACAAAGACCGTAGTGCTTAGTGCTTCCTAATTGCGCACTAAATTGACTGAAATCAACAGCAAAACAACTGAAAGAGCTGCGAGAATAAATAATAATGAATGGAAGGCGAGCGGGACTCGGATCGGATCGTAAAGCCGTCAGCGCACATGGAACATGAAATGCACCGCCAATCAAAAAGGCGCACATAAAAATTACCACTAAATTGCCGAAAAGAAATTAACTCCCAGCTCTCTCGCCCATCCCAGGTCCCAGTAGATGGTCAAAATTGAAACCCAACTCTGGGGCTCCGGATCTGCTGGCATCTCAGCACCGCCTCTTGTGTCAAAACTGCGGTTGCTGATTTCGAGTGGGTTTCGTGAAGCTAAACAATTCAATTCGACTTGGTACCACTTATGAATGAATAAATAAATGCTTGGGGGCGTAAGGCGCACAAAAATCCGCCTCAGACACTGTGGCTTCTGTTTTTTGTAGCATATTTTTGAGTCTTTATTGGGGAATGTGGGTAGGAGCTCTGGGGGAGACCTATTACTCTAGTATTTATACATTTAAAACTACTGAAAGTAATAAAATTATTTATCAATTGAGACAGACAATAATGGAAATCAGATAATATCTATCAAAAATAATTCTTCTTTGGAAAAGTTGCAGGATTATGCGGCTAGAACATTGTTTTAACATTCTCATTACTTGATGTTTTAATTAGACCTATGAAAAACACATCAATATGTCTTGTTTTATTCAGATTTTTCTTGACTGAGGTCACACCGTGTATTATATTTGAAAACTCTAGTTAATATTTATTAAAACTTATCCTTCTTTAGAAAGTTACAGGATTAAGCAGATAGAACTTTGTTTTAACAATCTCATAATTTTTCTTAGAGCCTTGAAAATCACATAAAAATGTCCTGTTTTGTTCTGATTTTTTTTGATTATGGTCACACCATGCATTATTTTTAAAAAAAATCTAATTAATATCTTTAAAAAATACTCCTCTGTTATAAAAGTCACAACATTATGCGGCTATAACATTGCTTTAACATTATCATTAATTGGACTTTTCATTAGAACCTTGAAAACACACACCAATATATCTTGTTTTGTTGTGATTTCTTTTTTTACTATGGACACACAGTTCATTATTTTTGTCCTGCTCTCAATTTTGTAGGTTTAACCCTATGATTGCTTTCCAGCTTCTAATAAAAACTCTAACTAATGAGGCTCTAATAATAATAATAACTAACTATCATTTATAACTAATTCGATCGTATTATAATAAATGATGATTTGAATGCAGTGTTATAGCCGCATAACTCTTAAATATATATTTATTCCATGATGATATTGTATTATCGTCGGCTCTAGGACAGGGTGTCTTTAATGCTTCACTTCAATATATGATAAACATTAAAGCATAATAATAATTACTCCGACCAGGCTAATGGGTCATTCATTCCCTGCTGGCCTTCAGCAAAACGCAGAACAACTCGGCCGCAATGTCATTGAGAAAGCATTTTCGGCTGCGAGTCAGCGCGATCAATTTAAATTAAGCCGAAGATTTTGGTTTAATTAAAAATCTTCAAATACGCTTAATGACAATTAATTGGTCGACATCGGAGCAGTCATCGCCATCGACAGTCGCCCTCGCATCGATGGGTTCCAAGCGGTCTCGAGCCGACTGGCGGAGGGCCAGATCTGGAGGGACGGATGCAGGATCTCCGGGCCAGATGGCCCGATGGCCACCAGTCACGCCACCGCCATAAAACGATCCGAATCGGGGCTTTTCCGCTTTGAAGTTACAGCTGCTGTTGCGTGTTGCGAATGGAGATTTCTGCGGCGATCTCGGCTCAATTGAAACAAATCAAACTGGGGAAACGGGAAGGCCCAGGCCGAGGGCGCCACCCTGGAAGAGTGCTCTTCTGGCTTGATCTTCTGCCCAAGGGTTTAATTAGGGGAAAATATTTTAATATCTTTAAGCAGTGGTCCTTCTTTGGTGAGCATTACTAACCTTGTTAAGCTGATGAATGGTTCGGACACTTATTATTATCCTAACGACTTTCGATGCGTGTTTTGGCTTTTAATTATTGTGTCAGGAGGTGGCTCTAATGACTAGTTATGCACACTGTGGCCCAATTGGGGAAATGCACACGGTAATCTCTGATCCTTACACCCAAGCCCCTCGCCGAGCAGGACTTGGCCAGCTGACGGTCCCCGAAGACAACACAACTGATGGACTGCTGATGACATAATATGCAAATACGGGCTGAGGGCCACAAACCATAACCAACAGCAGCACATAAAATACAATACACCCCGCACACACGTGGGTATCGGGTGTGGGCTTACATGCTCCTCCATAGTCTGACCTGTGAATAGTTTTTAGCTTGATTTCTTTGGGGAATTTCCCAAACGGAGCTCTGGCTGAGCTGACAAAATGAAGGAGTTACTGTCCCGATAGAGATGGGAGAGTCATTCAAGGATATATGGGAAATGGAACAAGGCTTTTAATTGTACCATATTTATTTGAAACAGGAAAAGGTAGAAATTTTAGCTTAAAAGAAAAATCTAAATATCCTGTTAATAATAGATACTTATTGAGCTGATAAACTGAAGGGCTTACTGTCCCGATAGAGATGGAAGAGTCATTCAAGGATATGTGTTAAATGGAACAAGGCTCTTAATTGTACCATATTTATTTGAAGCAGGAAAAGGTAGCCATTTCAGCCTGAAAGGAAATTACAAGTATCCTGTTAAAAATAGTTACTTATTGAACTCTGAGAGGTATATATAATCTTTCAGCACCTCGAAACTTGTATGTGTTTCTGCTTAAGATAGTATCGAATGGGAGCTGGTTAATATTTGACATTGAACAAGGCTTTTAATTGTACCATATTTATTTGAAACAGGAAAAGGTGGAAATTTCAACTTGAAATTAAATTACAAGTATCCTGTTAAAAATAGTTACTTATTAAAATCTGAGAGGTAAATATAATCTTTCAGCTCCTCTAAACTTGAGTCTGTTCCCGCTGGTAGTAGATAGTATCGCCTGGGAGCTGGTTAAAACATACCATTATTACCATCTCGAACCCAGAGCCTCCGTGCAGTACAGAGTTCTGGGCTTCGCTTTCAAGTTGCCGTGGCCTCAGTAATTTGCTTAATTACTTTAGCTTGTAAATGGAACTGTGAACGTACAATCACTAGAAAAGGTGCGGACTAATCGCACCGCTGGATAAACGAGCTGGCCGACTGGTATTATTAGGTGACAGTTTTGCAAAGCGGAGCGTTTTGGCTCTAATTAAAATAATTACCCCTTCCGATTAACCCAGTTTCGAGGTTCGCTGCTCAATTTCCTGCATTTGCGACAGTCTGCTCCATTTCCATTAGCCCCTGGCTGTTGTATAATGTTGTCACATGTGAACTGAGGCGTGGGCAAGGCGATTACGGAAGGGGTAGCTTCCGGATAAGGACATCGCGCCTTGCGGCGCTGATTGTTCCTTTTGTTGCCTTGTTGCCTTGACGTAGGCAGCCGCATCGAGACTTACCCTTTGATCCCGGGAACGAGCCCGAGCCCGAGCCAACCCCCTTCGGCGGCATATCGGGCCCAGACATTATCCCATAATTATAGGGCTACCGTATGTTGGGCCGCGCCACGTGCGCCTTCTGCCCCGTTCACTTGAGCCAATATTTATGCAACAATTTAACCGCAAAATTTATTCATGATTTCCGTAAATTGTTTCAAGGCTTTGTTCCGCTCGAGAATGGCTGGCAAACCCCTTTTCCGGCGCCATGTGACGCTGCCGCTATGTTGTGGGTAATTTTCAGATTATCAGATTTTTGTTTTGCCCCTAAACGGTTCCAATGACTGTTTTGGGACAATTGGCCTGTAATTCGAGGCTTGGAAGTGAAGGCCGAGAGCACATGTCCTTGTTGTCATGGAAGCTTAGACCTGGAAAGTGACTATAAAAGTATAATTACAATTGTAATATGGCAGCTTGTAATCGAAAACTATTCTCATATATCCAGATAGAAAACCTGTACACCTATCTACCCAAGCCTGCTTCTTATCTCTGACAAGATCTATCTGATTTTCTGGTATAAGTTTCCATTTTAATATATTTTTATGATCTGGGTTTTTATGTCCCAATTTAAGGACAAGTCAGGGCTAAAAATATTCATAACTCAGCCAAAACAGCCCTAAATTCAGTTCAGAAGGTCTTTCTATGTTAGTTTTTATTAGGTTAATTAATCTGCATATTGAGTTTAGAGATCAGAAAAAATAAATTTTTGGCCAATTTTTGACAATTTTGATGATGTAACCCCTTATAAAATTTTCAAAAAATGGTCAAAATTTTTGTTTCCCATTTTTTAATTTTAAATAATTAAGCTTTTAATTGTGAATCGAACCATATACGGCATTTTGCTGACATTCCATTTTTGGCCAAAATATGCTGTTAAGATGACCTCAATATACGCATTTTTAGGTCCCCATTTAGGTTTTTTGTGTCCTAATCTAGGGACAGCTTCTATTTTTATTGCATTATAGTAATAAACTCATAAAATGATATTTTTGATGTGCTTTCTAAGCGCAGATTATAGGGAGTTTGTGCTTTTTAGGTTAAAGAAAAAAATATAAAAAATACGACAAGCTTTGCCAGAAATTATTAAGTTCAAAAAGCTAAAGAATCTGCAATAACATGAAATATCGGTATAATAATATTTATACGAGGAATTTTAAGCTTCGGACTCTGAAAGTTCTTGTTCTTGGATATATATTCCCTAAATAGTTCGCCTATTTTGAAGACGAAGAATTTATGAAAAGAATTTTAGAAAATACGACAAACTTCTCTATATATCATTCAGTTTAATAGGCTACTGAATCTGCGATTACCCGAAATATCGGAGTAATAATAATGAAACGAGGACTTTCCAGCTTCGAACACCGAAACCAAGGACTTGCCCTTGCATTTAATATAAGAACTTTAAACAAGAATCAATTAATTACATTTGCTAAACATATAACCCCTATTAAATTACTATTAAAATATGGTACATTTTTATTATAAATTATTATTGCAAAGATAAATAATAAGCATATCTCTTATATCTAGTAGTTATCTTCTGCAAAACAATAAGATATTTGCGACTCTGGCTCCATTTCTATGAGCTGAAATTACACTTACGACATTTGCCCCCAATTGTTCGTCTGTTTCCTCTTTTTTAGTGCTATGAAAAAAAGCAAATAAAACAGTTAAGAACAATTAAGTTTCTGAAATCATGCAAAAGTTCGAAAATGTCAAACTCCGAAGCGTGAGAAACATTTTTGCAGTGATGTTGAATCAAAACCCCCGAGAAGGAGAGCGATATTTTTCACAATTAATGAAGGCTGCCCAGCTTGGGGAATTGTGGGAATCGATGGAGAAATGCGGCAAAAAACTGCAGTGCACTGCACAAAATACTTGCCAAATATACCAACATATAGAGAGCTAGGAAGTGGGTAATATCTCAAGAACTTCATTATTATTATAGGGATACTTTTGTAATGGTAAATAATTACCATTTATATTTGTTACTATTTCGATTTCTTGTAGTGAACAGTGTCAGCTCAAATCGTTTCAGTCATGCGATTTTTCCCTCAATCAAACCCAGCTCGGCTCCATCTCCAGTCCGATCCGGTCCGGCCTGGCCGGGCATTGGTGTCCGGAACGCCATGTAGTCGTATCCGTTGCCATTGCCGTTGGCGTGGCCGTATCGGGCTCCGTATCTGTAGTCGCATCGCAGTCATGTCACCCTTTTCATTACGTTCCATTAAGAGTGTTGGGGGATTAATTGAATTTAATTGATTTGCCAAAGCAGGCTAAATTGGCCGCACTGTCTAGATTCCGGGGGCAGCAGCAGCAGCGCAACAGATACTCGGCCCAGACAATTATCCATGAGATACAGATACAGTACGTGTGTACATTACACTCAGAGCTAAGGAGACTTGGCACGCATTGGGCTCCAGCTCCGGCTGTGGCTCCGGCTGTGGCTCCGAGCTGGTTGGCTGGACAAATTAATGAGCACATGAATTCGGATTCCCACTTTGGGTGCTCCGATCATCTAACAGTGGCTGCCAACAGTCTGTGTCTATGCACGTATGACATCATCGACAGCTTGGCTTTTGTGCGGGTGTCTCGCCTGTTGTTGTTGCGGTCCGCTTAATTACACAACGAGCCGAGCAGCGCGCAGTTTGAGGTTAAGATACTTGGATACTCCACGCCCCGCCGCACCACAGTTACAGCTACAGATACAGATACAGATACATATACTGGAGGAACTCCCTGCGGAGGCGTGAGATCAGCGGGAAACGGAGCTGCTCTTGGTGCTGGCTGGCTTTGCTTGGCTTTTCAAGTAACCGCAGTGACACTTCCAGCAAATAGAACTGGTTAATTATCTGGATTGCGACTGCTGCTCGGTCCAATTAATGCAAGGAACCAACGACGACTTCAGTCTAAATATAGAATCAAATAATCTAATTGCAGTTTGTGCCAATTTGCGTGCAGGCCTAGACTCGAAAGAACTTGGGAAATTCCAGTGCTCCTTTTCTAAGAAAAATATAACCAATAACTGGCTCCCACTTGAAGAGGGCACATTAATTTGACTATCTAAATATATTTGCTACATAACTTTAAATAATTTGCTTGTAAAACTATAGTTACTATACTTAAAAAGCACATTAAAGCTTCATCAAATACCTTTAAAAAAATAAATCTCCTATATAATCCGATTGATAATTTATATTAAAAATCAATATAGATTTTCCAACGCATATTTTAACTTAACAATTTGCATTCCCTTTGAGTCCAAATAAATTATGTTATCCCCTTGAATTATAAGTCCCCTAAAACCGACAATGCTGCTGTTAAATTAAAATTAATAATATTTTATTTGGTATCCAAAGGAAACTAAAACAAAGCATAAAACAGTTCAAAATATCCTTTACAAACCTCGTCGTTTTATGACTCAAGTATCTTAATAAAGATAGATATCTTATGCGTCAACTAAAACCAACCATTTTCATATAAACATATATAAAATAATATATACGTATAAAAAATGGCTTATTAATATAATCTAATTACAAAATATCACAAGTTTGCTATTCAAAGGAACTTCTCAATAATAGGATAAGTCTTTGTGCAATGTTATATTTTTATTTTGTTTGTTATTGTTCGCTAACATCCTCAATTAATCTTTATAATAGATTTTTTATATTTTTAATTATATCGTAGTATTAATACAGAAGATACTATTCACGAATTTAACAAAGATTAAACCCAAGAAGAAACGTATCTACAGTCCTACACTAAGATTTTCAAAGCAAAATATTTACTGAAATGTTGTAAAGATAGAAAAATATATGCCAAATTAGTTTGCAAATATATCCTTTATATTGTTGTAGTGGAACTGACAACGCTTGGAAATTTCACTCTCCATTGATTGCTTTTGGGATTTTCGGTGCGGTGCAAAAGCACCTAAAATGTTTACATTAAAATCACTATTTAATTATTTAAAAGCTCAGCCGGCCAGAACGAGAGTTCCGTGACAGAGCGGGAGTTCCCATATGAGTCTATGTATTTTTTCGGTTGGCTTAAACAAATAAAGCAGAAAGCGAGCAAATATTTTCGTTCGATTTGTATTTGTTTTACCTTGATTTGCCCGTCGAGGCCCCGCCCACAACATGGCTCTGGAAGCGCCTATCTCGCCGGAGAGTGCCGGCTCTTTTTGGGCATATACCGGCGCTCCTTCCGCACACAAGAACCCCCTCCGAGGAGCCACCAATGGGGGGTTCACCGAGGGGCAGCTCCTCCCACTCGGCGGCGGGGCAATCCAATCGCCGTCGACTCGCCACTGCGCATGGTGACTGCGATTGCGCCTCTGTTTTCAGTGATAACAAATCTTTATCGAGGCAAATGGTTGCTTATCTGGGCTCTATTGGAAAATCAATCGATTCGAACGGGGTTCGTTTGTTTGGTAATTAGCTTTTGGACAATGTTGTTCTTCCTCCGCCTCCCGCGTCCCGCCTCGGCCCCTCTCTGCTCTTCTGCTCTTAGTGCGTATTTCTATTAAATATCCCCTATCCCGGCCAGTGTTATTCTTGTGCGTCTAGAAAAACAAGGGCTATTATTTTAAAACACACCAAAACTGGGGCAGTATGCCTTGTGCATTAACCAATGGATATAGATACAGCTAGAGCCATCGAATGGGTTTAGCTTGAGGTTAAGAAGGTTAAGAGTTATTATCTAAAAAGAGGCACTGCATTTATTCCACCTTATTCGGTTGGGAAATCCAGGATTAATTTTTAAATAATGCTGTTGGCTTTTGCTTAAAATATATAAATGCCTAAAACCAAAGGATTATAAAATAATACCAAAACTATTAAGAGATTACTCATAAATGAATGTTGAAAAGGATACATAAACAAATTAGACTTTTATATATTTAATACAATTTTATTTAGCTACCAAATAATAGTTAAAATATCTTATATATTTAATATCTTAATAAATAAATAATAGATACTAATCTATGGCCCTTAAAAATTTCAAATTTTCCAATACTTTTACAGTCTCTTAAATTTTGACTCAACTTGTATAATTTAAAGAGTCTTTAATAGATCCCAATATCAAAAGGTGCGTATACTTAATTTTTATACCCATAAAATTATGATTTTCTGACTTTCTATTTTATTACTACTATTAGTTCATATTCTTAAAACATCAATACAAAAATTTGCAAATTAAACAGACAATCTCTTAAGATTTGACTCAACTTGTTTTATTTAAAGAGTCTTTAATAGATCCCAATATCAAAAGGTGCGTATACTTAATTTTTATACCCATAAAATTATGATTTTGTGACTTTCAATTTTATTACTACTATTAGTTGATCTTGTTAAAAAATCAATAAAAAAATCTGTAAATTAAACAGACAATGAATTTTTAAGTATGTCTTAAAAATTTTAAGATGTACCTTATAGAACAAATATACCATTAACAATGAAATATTATAATTAAATAATAATATCCAATGCAATATAAATATAAAGATATGACTGTGTTTATTATTCTCACCGATCTCCCTCTCTTCTGAGCCTATCTAGATATCTCCGGCAGATCGATGACCGTTGAGGAAGTAATGACTTGTGTATATCCAAGGGTTTATCTTGAACCGTAGGTAATGGTAGCCCCGGCAAACAGACGTGAGTCGTAAACATAATTACAACTTATCAATAAAAGCGAGCACTAACCCGGTAGACTCCCTGTCGCCACAAAACTCATTCTCCCATTCCTTTATCTGGCCCAATCTATTTGCTCAGAGCTTGTTTGGCTATCCGTCGACTGAGCCGCGTTTACATGTTGTAAATTATACAAATAGCGATCCATATAGGTGCCAGCTCTCGTGCAGATCACGACGGCTTTCCTTCGAAGGCTTTAAGAGTGCAGGGTTAAAAATAATGATAAATACTAGTGGCATAAATTTAAAATAAATATACCTTTAGTGAAATAGTTCAGCTTGAAGACAAGAAAAATTTCGGAGGGTTGGAGTATCCTACATACTTCTGTAAGCTCAAAAGCCATATATCTCTGTATTTACAATTTTATCCTTCTTTTATTTTTATGCAAAAACCAAATATAAATTTTTCTCCATATCGAAAGACCCTTTTTTGTAATTAAATTGAAACAAATAATACTCGCAGAAGTATAAACAAATTTTCCGCTTAGTGTTAAGCGATTGTAATGAATCACTAGAGCACTCCGTGGGCTATTGGTAATTACTATAAAAACGGCTGGCTGAGGGCAGAGGGATATCATAAATATCTGTAAACAATACCAAGCTTTCTACGCCGATCTGTGCGAGTACTAGTTACACCGATATACTAAGAGGGTTCGGATGTGGATGTGGATGTGGATGGGGGTGCTATAAAACCGGAGTTTTATTTCAATCTGCCGCCTCCAGGCTAAATTATGAGCCTATCAACGGAAAGCGCAATCGATCTGTGACCCACCATCGGACGCAGCTCCGCCGATAAGATAAGGCCGCCACCGCCACCCGACGGCCGGAGTCCCTGGCCACGGTTCAAAGCCAGAGCCGGTAGGGCCCACGGAGCTGGCCGATCCGGAGGCAGGGTCAGGCCGTGTTCCAGCCAGGCCACCCAGCCCCCAGGTCGTCCTGGTTGTGCATCCCCGATCCAGAGGCGGCCCCGGGGGCGCAGCAGAGCCCACACGAGTGTGCTGCCCACGACTATCGATCTATAAAGAGGCACTAAATCAACAATAACACCGCCGCAGCACTGAGTGGAGTAAGAACTATAAATAAATTATTTATAGCTTCGGTGGTGGAATATTGCCACCACACAGAGGTAGTAGATGGATCGCTGGCCGGTATCGTTTTCGATTTGGTTTGGTTTCCTCCGGTACGGAGTGCCCTGGCTATGGGGACTGTTACCTGGCGACAGTGGAGCATGGCGACGGGACCCAGGGAGCTGCATAGCTCTCGGCTTCCCTATTGCTCTGCTCGTACAAAGAAGAAATTTTGAATGATTCTCGTAATATTATATTTTACGTATAAAAAAAAATGTCCTTTAACTTATGCTCTCTAAGCAGCACTGACAGGAAGCGGCATATCTTTATTATTAAAAATCTTAGAAAAAAGGTTAAAAACTTAACTGTAGATAATTTTAAAATAGTGAATAACAACTTAATTATTAAGTGGTAAGCTTACCCAGCTAGGAACCCTTTTTTAGGATTTATTTTTAGGCTCTGTTTCAGATCTGTCATAATATCTTGGATATCTTGGATCCAGGTCACCTGAACCTGTTCAATATCTTTTAAGTAACAAGGATCTCAATATGAAACATAATCATAAATAAAGGTTACAATTATTTAATATATACGTCTTATAATTCTTTAATCTGGTACTTTATTTGATTTTTAGAAACCTTAAGACAAAATAAAATAAATAACATTTAAGTTTGGCACATATTGAATATTGTTCTCGGTGTACGAGAACAGAACGAACGCACAGAAAATGACTTTGATAACCGTTTGTGTGCGCTGATAACTGATAGCCATGTTATTATTAAGGGTTATTAAAATTCTGATTGAAAATTCATGTCAAAAATATATTTTATTAGCCATTGTAAAACTTCATTTCATTTCGGTTCTTGATTACAACCGGCAATATAGAATCCAATCGAGTCGTAACGATTCGAATTGTTTATAAACGATTGCTTACACTTTGTGGGTACGGTCTCTATGGTTCTGGCAATGAGAGTGCATTGATAGCGTTCTCAAATAAAAGCGGGTAGAGCTATCAGACTACCATATACGATGTCTGGCTTTAATTTTCCCTTTAAAGTTCCATAAGAAATTGGTTTTTAATTTGCCATATAATGGCTTAAGATAGCCTGTGAAAATGTAGCTTCTTATGTCTATAAGATAATTTTATATCTTCAAAAGAAACCTAGTGAGCTGGGAGCCCTTCCGTATTTCTCCTGTCTGTAGCTCACTCATTAGTTATTAAGTAAATGGAAAGGTGGCTGATGCCTTAATGGGCGCCTTCCCTGAAACAACTTAATACTTTGGCACAAACATTTTGCGTGGCACGTCACTCCTTCGACATGATGGCCAGATTTGTATTTGGCTCTCTAATTGTGCCCAAGGCAGACAGGCAGTGAGAATGCCTCAAGTGAGGGGAAGATCTCCACTCCAGCACTAAATTTAGTGTGTAATTTTTTAAATCGTTGCCATGTGTTGGCGGAACGATGCCAAAACTAAGTGACACAAATAATTCGAAGCTGGGATCTGGGACGCCGGGGCATATTGAAATCTGTGACGAAAACTGGCGACAAAACGGGAGCTCATAAGACTTATTTATGCGGCCGATGAAATGGGAACATTAGCCCAGTGTGTTTTGTAAATATTTGTCATAAGTTCGAGGGGAGCCACAGCCCAGGCGACATGTGCGCTCCACCCGAGCTCCAGAGACTATTTTTTACTTTGGGGGAACTTAAAGAAGTGACATTGCCTCTGGGTATTTATTTCCAGAGTTGTGCTTTTAATGTCGCAATTAAATGGATGAGTTTTTAAAAATTAGATGCCTGTCAAAATTGTATAATTAATGGTTCACATAGAGCTTTGCTCGGGAAATCCCCACCAGCTCTGAAAATGCGACGC
Organism: Drosophila pectinifera; assembly: GCA_008042775.1. NCBI lineage: Eukaryota > Metazoa > Arthropoda > Insecta > Diptera > Drosophilidae > Drosophila > Drosophila pectinifera. Next base: position 102,566 of record VNKC01001775.1, on the reverse strand, counting down.
GATCGAGAACCCAGTTTCCGCTGCATTCTGGGACATCTCTGGAAAATCTCGGACTTGATGTGTTGGTATTTGGCGTCATTGAATGGGAAAAATATATATCAAAGTGATATGTTTTCCCATTTTTCCGAAGTACCTTATTTATACTTGAACTTCCGAAAGTAAATCGAAATAACATCACAGACTACACCTTATAATGGCTTCTAATACACGAAACTAATTTTAATTCTATGATTGAAAACTAAAACTAAACTTGTAAGCAACATGACTAAGTATTAAAAAATATTTCAAGCTAGTATATTATCACAGATTTCAGCACCGAATGGGGCTTTGATTCTACTTGTTACATTTTCCACTTGAAAACCTTGACTTTATATCGTTTTTATCATGGAATATCTTTAATTATAAGAAACATTCTTATACTTATATAAGTATATAACAAAAGTATTTAATATATAACGCAGTGTTTGGGATACGATATGCCTAAAAAATAAACATAAAGAAAGATTACAATTATTTTATTACTATTATTATTATCATAAATCTTATAAATCTTTAATCTGGTATTTGGTTTGATAATTTACATTTCATCCCGCATAGAAATAATTCCTCTTTAGAACATATAAGACGAAGTAACAAAAAAGGAGCTAGTTATCATTTTAAGCTACATTTCCCATACGTTCAACCAAGTTTTCGCTGAGCACTAGGTTCTATTCCACCTTAGAAATTCATATTCATTCATTCAGGATTTTAAAATTAAATTCTTGATCCGATATAAGAAGTATCTCAGTTTTCAGATTAATTATTATAGAACATAACTAGATTGTAAGCTATTAATTGTTTATACATACACTATAAAAAAAAACAAATTTATTTCAATTAAATTTTACAATTAAATGTAAATAAATTAATAAATGTTTTTACGAAGACTTTCTGGTCATAACGGAGGCGCAAAGACTCTAGGCCAGATTCTAAAGATAAATCCACGAAGGTATCCAGATGAACCCAAATTTATGTATTAGAGTACGAATGCACTTTTAGGATATCAACTTGGATTTATATTTCTTTATCGTTGCTTTGCTTACATTCGATCAAAACTATAATACCATCCAAGAGTTATGTGATCTTTTATAATATGAGACAATCGGGCATTCATATAAATTTTGGATTTATTTGTATACCCTAGGTCTTATAGGAAGAAGCCTTTTCCGATCTTATAGAGTAAGTATAAATGAACATTTCTATATCCTTAAATCGTAGGAACTTAAAGCGAAAAAGAGTCTACATAGCATTTTTATGTTATCCATTCTAATATATGTTGGTTTCCAATATTCTTTTCTCAAGACAGGTTGCAACAAACAATTTTGTTGGAGATGCATATTCTCAGCATCACCAGAGGTGTTTATCTAGCTTTATCAACTACTTAGGAATGATAAAGCCAAGCTCAAATGTCGTGGTTATTATTACAAATAAGGATTATTATTTTGAATTCAGCAGTATCCTTTTAATTTCATCAAACGAAATACTTCAGCTGTTATAGAAATGGGCGGACCGAAAAGCAAACTGCAAGGCTTCTCGAAGTTAGCTTAAGCTGTTCTTAAAGATATTGTAAAATTGTATAATTTTATGCATTGAATAATAAGATCATGTTGATCTGTTTTAAAAGGAAAATGCATTAATGGAATATTATATAGACCAGGTCTATCGTATAATATCATAGCATGTAAAGAACACCCTACTTCTTAGGGGGTCTTTGTATGCACCACTTGAGCTGAGCTTCGTGGCAATCACTCAGCCCCAAGCCCACTTGGCAAAAGAAGAAATCATTCGAAGTTAAGACCGGAAAACCAATCGCAAGTGCCAAAAGGCAGAAGCCATTGGGAAGCGGAGCCGAGTGGCAGCAAGCGAAGGTTCTGCTGCCGGTGGGGGTGGCGGTGGAGGACACTCAAGCAAGTTGACTGCTGACGGGGCAGCACTCGAAATTAAATGGCGAGGGCCGCTCAAGTGCCACTGACAATGCCGATTGCCAAATCGATGGCCGCTAGGCTAAGCCAGCCAGAAATAGTCGGAGGTAGGCCCGCCCCCAGAGCAGAGCGGAGCAGGTAAACCAGAGGCCGGCAAACACGCGCCCAGCACACGCACCACCCCCACCTGCCGAGCGGGCCACCGCCAGCCAGCACCCCTTTGTTCGTGCGGCGGAGGCATTGATTTGAACGAATCAAAGCGGTATGCGCACTAAAAATAGCAACAACAAGCTACCAAAAAAAGCCAGATTACCCGCGACGAGCTGGAAGGGGGCGTGGCCTAGAGAGCGGGATGGCGCATGTGGCCATGGTGGTGAGTGTTCCAATTCCACTCGGTCGCCGCGATTCCAATTGGAAGCACGCGTCGTCCCGCTCGCACTCGCCCTGCTGGGCACGGCGGTGGTGGCTGAGCACTTCCGCTGAGCGAAACGCCGCTGGCTCGCGCTCGTCGTCAGTCGCTTTCAGACGCTCGCTGGCAACGGTAAAGTCGGAGCACTCCGATTTCGAACGGGACAAAAAGCAACGAGTGCCGTTCCGCTCTCCGCTCTTCTCGCTCGCTTCGCTGCTGGCGTCGCTGTCGCCGCCAAATCTAGGCGAAAATCGCAACACTTGGCACAACAGACGAGTATCGAGAGTTCTGCGTAAGTCAAGTGCAGCAGCACCACTCGCAGCAGCAGCAGCACTCGCAGCAGCAGCGGCAGCAGCGCCCGAGCAGAGGTTTCCAAGCTCAGCGGCAGAGATTCACTCTCGGCCGGGCGCCGGCGTCAGCGTTCCACGGATCCGAGATTAGTTTTTACGGTTTCAGTCCGCTCGATGACGCCGAAGCCAGCAGTTATGCGCCAAGCAGCAGCACTCGCACTCGCAGTAGCCGTAGCAGCAGCAGCAGCAGCACACGCAGCAGCAGAGCTCTAAATCAGTGAACGCTTCCTTCCGGAACGGAAACCGTTGCGTATACGCCACCGTAACCGCAGTCGCATGCCGTCGCGTAAACTCCCCTATTCGGTTGCAGTGTCCAAGCCCAAGAACAAAGCCAAGCTGACCGCAGCTTAAGTTATCAAATCTAGAACATAAAATCATAACATAAATAAACAGAAAAACAGTGCCGAAATGGACGTGGCCAAGATGCAAGCCACTGCCGGCCAGCATATGCTGCATCCCGCTGCGCCGCCCGCCCACCAGCACCACCTGCCGCTCGACTATAGCCTGGGCAACTTCAAGCCGGCCATAGCGGCCGACTTTCCCGGACCCTTCCTCGCCAGCCAGCAGCAGCAGTCCTCCTCGGCCTCCAACTCCGCCTCGTCCGGTTCCGGTTCCGGTGCCGCTTCCGCCTCCACTTCCGCCTCGCTGCAGGTGCGCGACCTCAGCGCCCTGACCGCCATGGCCACGATACCCTCGCCCACGCAACTCCTCCAGCAGCGCATCCAGATCTCCGCGGACGCGGCCCTGGGTCACCACCAGCAGCAGCAACAGCACCAGGCAGCCCAGAATCCGCCCCAGCCACCGATGCCGACGGCCTCCACGTCGCCGCACGAGTACGCGCCCATCTCCGCCTTCAAAGCGGTGACGCCCAAGAAGCGCAACTCCGACGGTAAGCTTCCATTTTGTGTTTTGAACCGGATTATTTGTGTGTGAATTACTGCGAAAAAATTGGGACATCCTTATTAGTTTGGAGTTCTTCAGAATTAGATGGTTTTTATTACAGAAATTAAATAGTTATTTTACATCAATCACTTTAATTACAAGAGTCACTAAATAACAAATGAATAATGCCTATTATTACTTTATCAAGACCCTATTTTACATGGTGAATACTGTTATTATAAAAACTCTTTGGAAAATAATTAAAATAAATGAAACATAGGCATTGAGGACTTTTAAGCATCAGATTTATATTTATGCTAAATCATCTTTAAATTTAATTATTATATAAATTAATTATAGAAATCATGTCATGAGCCTCGCTAAACTTGTATGCATTTAAAAAATACATAGAACCGAATGTTTATTTGCATAATTTTATTTTATCAACCATTGTTATTACTCTCTTTGACATTAAATTATATTTGATTTAAGTTTTGACTTATATAAAGTTTTCTAATTATGATTTTAGTTGGGTCGAAAATAGTCTGTCTCTTATTTTATCGTGAATCCTTCTTTTTATATTGATATTTGATTTTAATATCACCAAAAGTAAGTTCAAAGATATAAACTTTGTAAACTTCATTTTACCAGCTGTTAAATACTTATTAATATATTAACCAATATAGGATCTAACCGATATATCTAAAAGCGTTTTTTGAAAAGATTAGGTGCATAGGATTGCTTTAAAAATGTATTAATTGGCAATTTACTTTTTGGTCTGAAGGTTTCGAAACGACAATTGAAGTTATTATTATTTAGCAGATCTTTTAAAAATCTGATGCGACAACTAATTAATTTCTTTGAAATCTTTAAATATAATATGTGCTTATAAGTTTTGCTCTAGAAATAAAGTACAAAAGTATATTTTAATATTCTGTGGAGAACGTATATAAAATATTAAAACATTGCTAATTATACATCGATGATCTTTAACAAAATATTATTACATTGGAAAATGTCAAGCAGATTCTTATTAATTTAATAAGATAAGATTCTTTGACTAAATACTTCAATGTGGGAACATAATTCTTATCTGATATTTGCTAAATATATACTTCTTGTATTTATCAATTTTATAAATGCATACACTTTTCTGAACATATCGATGCCAAAACACAACGTTTGTCAATTTAAACACCATATAGATGGTCGTCAGTCAACTCGCCCCGTCAGATTTAATACTCTCCGAGTTAATTAAAAAAGTACAATAAAACCCAGCGAAACCGTGGAACACGGATTCGAAACAAGCTGCGACAAATCCCCCAAAGGGGCGGCGGTCAGGAGGCAGTGTAGGAATTTTTAAAAAATCTATTTGAATAATGTGCGATTTTAAAATATGGCCAGCGATGGCCATGTCCGAGTGGGAGCCCGAAAGGCCGTCCGGTGTCAGTTTAATTGGAAAAAAGCCCAAGATCCGTTCGGGGGAAGCGTGGAAAACAAAAATTGTGGCGGGGAGCAGGACCGAATATTCATTATTCCGTTTGAGAGTGTGTGTGTGTGTGTGTGTACGGCGCTTAATGCGCAAATCTTCGGTGCGGACACGGGGCGGACAAATGGATATCGGGGATTGAAAAATCCATAGCCGAACCACAGATACACAGATACGGATACGGGGCTACGTACGGACAAACTTGTAGATACACAGTCCACTCCAGTCCAGTCCCGTCCAGCCCAGATACACACATGGATGGACGGACGGCGGGCTGTGTGTGCGAGTGTTGGCACACAGTTGTGTGCAGACGCCGTTGTCATCGCCATCGCTGTTGAATTTCAAATATGACCAGTGAATGAATGAATGAGCGCTTCCCAGTGTGTGTGTCTGGGTTTGGGAGCCTGGCATCAGGGATGCCCACCTTGGACCACATATCGTTTATCATATTCTTCTATGGCGATGAAGTATATATCCTTGAAGTATAAAGGTTTCTAGTATGTACATACATGTATTATATCTTAAAATAAAATAGTATATACACATAAATCTTATAAAGCCTCTAATCTTCCTTGAAGACTAAGTCAGCCTTGATAACTTTGAAGCTATATTTTAATATATGAATTAACTAAACGTTCTAATTTAAATCACAGCTAATGTCGAAGAATTATTCATATACTTATATAAATATTTTTTTAAGTTCCATGATTTTGTTTCCAAATTTCCCAAGTACTTTACTGAGCTTAATGAGTTCTCCATGTATTTATACATCCTTGTTAGCTAAAAGTTTGACTTTATTTTGTATTAATTTTTTGTAACCCCAAAAATAAAACAAAGGCAGTATAAATTATATTCAATTTGTCGGGGCTGCACAAGGAAACGTTTTGAAATCATTTCAAAAGGTGTCTAAAAATATGCTATACTATTTTTGAGGCACTAAATTCAAGACAAATTTATTTTTTGCTTACGATACCACAGTTTTAATCACCAACTTAATTTATTGTACGCCTTTAATAAGAGATGTGGACTTTTTTATAATTTTCGCTTTGGTAAAATTTAATTTTAATATTTAAAAAATAAATCCTTGAACCCAATAATTCTCAAGGCTTAAAGGTAGCTAGTTTTGGCTTGCAACTAGCTAAATTGGCAGCTTTGACTAGTGCTTGTGTGAGTGTGCCTCGTTTCGTCTCTCCTCTCCCCTTCTACCGCTTTTTCCACTCTCAAACACACACACACACTCGCTCACACTGTGGCGTCCAGGCAGCGACAAGCGGATTTCATTTACCGGCATTACATGTATCCAACGGATATGTTTTTGGCTCTCCGCCGCTTCCAGCACAGACATGGATATGCGGAAAAACACACACCCAGATACATTCGCACACTGAATTTTCAATTCCGTTTGCCGCGACAAGCGCTTTCCCCAGCTTTCCCCATATCCTTCGCCGCTCCCCTCCACCGCTGTGGCGAAAATGAATTTCGCTTTGTTTGTTGGAATATTTTTTTCGGTTTTCAGTTTTCGGTGGGACAATATATTGGCTGAACTCCGCGGGTCTCTCCGGTGACTGATTGGCCCCTGCTCCTGCTGATGGCCCCGGGAATCTTTGTTGGGACACTCGCATGTATAGCGAAAATCTCTAGGGCTCCAACTGAAAGGCCGAAACTTGATTGCTTTAAAAAAAGCCCACAATTAACATCCTTAAAATTGGTTACATCATTATAAGTGGAAGCCAAAAAAGATTGTATGTTTGCTCTGTGATTAGGGTTCATTTACATTCGATAAGAGATGGTTATAACTTTAAATAAACTAAAGAAATAAATAAATAACACTGGTTATAACTTTAAATAAACTAAAGAATAAATAAATAGCACTTTTGGTTGTTAATACCGTAGATTGATCAATCAGTAATCAATGATTAAACTTACACTGACATAACCCTGGTCAATCTTAAATATAAACTTAGACTTAAGTCTGTATTTTCAAACTAGTCATAAAGAATAGAAATTAGGGTACTAATTTGTATACTAAATTATATTATATTATATTATATATATATAATTGTAATATATAATTTTCATCACATGAAGCAGGACTAATACTATATAAACATAGCTCTTGAGGCCAGCCCAAACAATTGCCGCTTCCAGACTTATGTTCTCACCCATTAAGTCCGCAACCTTGCTCCGAAAGGTCAGTCGGAAACTTGGTCTCGATTTCCCATTAACCCGCCCCCACCCACCTCCACACCCACTCCCACACCCATCCATGGATGATCTTAATTTTTGTCATACGCCACCGCCTGAGTATGACTCAATTAATAATGTTCGCCGTCGATCCGCCGCCTAATGCGCTGCGAGCAAAGAGTAGAACTTTGACACCGCCAGTCGTCGTGAGTCACGAATTAAGTTAAATTGTGGAAATTGGCCGGACCCAGACTAGAAGCCGACTAATAGTCTGGTAGTTCATGGGTTAAATGGCGTCCAGTACACAAATTACTTGAGCCAAGACCTCCGGCCAGCATTGATTCATTCCCAGAACGCAACAGATTCAGAGACATACCTTCCAAGTGATATCAGCCCCAAAATCAGAACGGTGCGCTGGACATCAGAAATCGACGTTCCCCCCATAAATTATCTCCATGATTTACGCGTAGCACCTATCGGGGCTGTTGAGGTGCCTTTTTATATGTGGCCCACCGAATTCATTTATATAAATTCAATAATAAAGTGGTTGAGCCGTTTTCAATCACACCAAACAATTGAACAGCGATTCAAATTAATTAAACAGCCAATCGAAATATCCTATCCCATAAATAAAGGGGTGACAGGCAAAGTATGACGCTTAGTCAAGAATATGTGTTATCAGCAAGAGTTATAGCGAATCTTGGGATTTGTCAACCCAGAACTGATTGCCTCCTAGAGTGTTGTAAATTAGATAGTTGAGGGGTTAGTAAATCGAAAGGGTTAATGCATTTTTTTAAAGATCTTAAGAATAATACGATCCTAGAGCAGGTATTATTCCGAACAAGTTTAAACTTAGGACTTAGGTACTACTAAATACAAAAAGGGGAAGTCCCAGGTATTCCAGCATAGCCTCACGGAATGCAGCACTGTAATACTGTAATACTGATTGGTCTCTCTGTACGCAAAAAAAAAAGATATTGGCTTCCATTTATACTTTGATTTTTATAATTTTGTATACTTATTAAAATCCTATGCAGAGTATTTAAAATTCCCCGCATTAGACCCCTCCACGAGGGTGATCGCAAAGTACATTGTTGATAAATAACAAATTGTCGCAACGAAAATCAGAGCAATATTTATGAAATATTTACGACGCACGTCGTAATCATTGGCAACTCGTCGCCTGCCATATATTCTTCAACTTCTCACAAGTAGACGAAAATTGGGCATTGTAAAGATATCCAGCCAGACAGGGACAGTCAGCCAAATAAAGTGGAAGGAAAGCCACATCCACTCCATCCACACCCCGTGTATCTGCCAGATACAAGACCCGCCTGCCAGAGAGCGGGAGATAGTTAGCTGCGCACACACACCGCACACCGTACACCGCACACGCGTTATGATTTACGATGCGAGGTAAATACATAACGACATCTAAACATGTCAATATCCTCTGTGGCCAGTTGTAAAATCGAAAGAGTAAATGCATCGTAAAGCAAGCGGGCGACCGATAGGTAAACAAAGGCCAACTCCAGCACAGACACACATAGTTCGTGCAACATTAAGAAAGTGCGCTGTTCCACACAATTTCCACCCATTTGAGTGGTTATTTATGCCCTCGATTCCAGTCCAGTCCGGTTTATCATCGCTCGAATGTTTGGCAAAGAAAAATCAATTTCCAGAGGGAAGGAGAACAGAACCCTTCCCCAGTTTGGCATTGGCATTTGTCACGTCCGTTGTTTGAATATTGAAATTAGAGCTGCCCCGATCGATTCCCGCTGCTGATAGTATGAGAAACTGCGATTTTCGATATCGAATTTGAAGAGCCATAAAAGCTACCAGAGTAGATACCAGCCATAACAGCCATAAAACCGACTCGTAGTCTGCTCCTCCGATATCGAACACAATGGGAGTCATCCAAATAACTACCTTTGAGGCCGAAAGTCGAACAGTTTCCGAATTTCCACATTTTTTTTAGAGCCCAATTACTGGAATTTGGTAATCGAGGCACACAAAAATAAGTGAAAACAGTCGGCTCATTGGGCCACCAATTAAATGTCATTTATCAGCGGAGGGAAAATGGTAAAAGCTGTAGTCTAAAGTTTAGATAGCCTTCTGATTTATTGCCCCAGCGATAAGCAGCTGGGAAAAGGGTGCAATGTGTGTGCAGCGAGGGAGGGCTGGCGGGCTGGCGGGCCGGGGGCTGGGGCAGAGACACTGCCCGGCACAGTCGTTGAATTTCTGCAGGGCTTAGACCTGATTGATTTGCAGTGTAAGTGTAAATAGTGTAATTGCAATTGGCGACATCCGCGAGGCGCATCAAAGGCCAAGAGCCGACGGCCGATAGCAGATGCCTGAGGCCAAGAGTCGAGTGTTTGGATACGCAATCCCCATCTAATGCCACTCAACGAGTTGAGCTTATGCGGCCTAAAGAGCTAAACAGCTAAAGAGGTAAAGAGCTCTCCGCTCTCTCCACCAACTGATACGCTATCGATCCAATCGAAATCCAATCTTAATCGCAGTCCCAATCCGAATCCGAAATCGAATCCGAGGCGAAATCCCAACCCAAGTTGAAATCGAAATCTCAACGAATCCGTAAATCATGCACACACATTCCCCGGCATACCAACAGACCAAATCATGGCCTAATCTATCTAACCGTTCGCAGTTTATGGCCCTCTTCTGGCCATATCGCCAGGCTCTTTATTATTTATACTCTGCTGTTTTTATTTTTTGCCATTTCCACTTTCATATTTGCCGAAAGCGGAATTTGTTTTTATAATATTACGACCACTCGCGGCCCCCGACTACTGTTGCCCGGTCCTCCGCTCCCGATTTAATCGAGTCGATACCTGCGAAACATACTTTGCACCCACTCGACTTACTGATTTTGTACCCAGAAGAGGTGCTATAAATTACCCGAGAAATTAGTATTACATTTTATTATTTCTACAAAACTAAATCTAATGCTCTATCAGCTTAAAGGAAACCTGACATGGCTACGGTCTCAGTTGATTAGAGTTCCACTCACTCACTTATTTCCAAATATTTAAATAGACTTGTAAAATATGCCTACTTCGGTTCTAAGGTTCTAATGAATTTGAGGTAATCTCGCTTACAAATTATTAAATTTTTTAATAAAGGTCTAAAATAAGCCTATTAAATAAAGCCTTAATCGAAGTCTGACTTGGCGAAGGCCTCAGTTAATTAGAATTCAACTTACTCACATATTTTTAAATATTTAAATTAGGGCATAAAAAAAAGTCTTCTACGAGAAGGTCTTAATGATTTGGAGATCAACTCACTACAAGTTTTCTTAAATTCTTAAACTAAGATTTTAAAGAAGCCTTACATTGCAAAGGTCTCCATTAATTAGAGTTCAACTCAATTATCTTTTTTGTTAACGTCATCTCGGTAATTGATGTTGTAAATAAGTTCCTGAGACAACTTAATTATGTTTCTAGACGGAAATCAAAAAAATTCACTTTACCTATGTTTAAATTAACTTAACTTGAATCCTTTAAATATTAAATTAAAAAAAATCTAAGCACTTTAAAAGCTTACTCGCCCAAGTTCAGACTCAGCATAACTCCAGATATTTGTAAAACAATTTTTGTAATGGCTTCCCCTCGAATATAACGAGCCCCAACAAGAAATTATAAATGAAATTCCGGAAATTAACACCTCCAGGAAAATCGTTAACCCAAACCAAACTGTAATGGCTGCAAATCGCACCAAAACAATATTAATCCTGGCATAAGCCCGACATTGAGAGGGCGTGGGCGGAAGGACACAAAACAGGGCGGAGCGGGGCAGGCAGGATAACAATGATTTCAATTACCATGCAGTGTCGAATAATTATTTTACCTTCTCCTTTTTATGTGAACAAGTGCGTGGAGTGCGTGAATATTGCTCCCGGGCGGATAAAAACAGATGAGCGTCGAGCCCGCCGGAGGGTTGGGTATCAGTCGAGGGCGAGGGCGGGCTGTGTGGCGGGGTGCGGGGTGCACGGACGACGGCTATGTCTAATGTGCACAAATTTATGACTTTGCTGTCCGGCCGTTGAGGGGTCGTTGGTTGGTGCTACTTTGCCAGCCTCCAGCCTCCAGCCTCCGTTCCGGAGCCCTCGCCACCCCGAAGCGACATTGGGCACATGCTTAAGCTCATTATTATCGTTTAAACAAGTCGCTCTACGTGCGCCACCAAGAGCCACTTGCCCTGCTCGGGCCAGCTCCTGCCTGGGCTCCTGGTCCTTGGGGTGGCTCCTGGCCCACTGGCTGCCACCGAACGTTAAACGTTTCCAATTTTATTTCTCCCATATTGTGTGGGCCGCCGCCTAAGCCCCCTGTGCCTCCGTGCCTCCATTCGATTCGAATCCTGTTTGGCCTGCTGGTCTCGGCAGCGAGGGGAATATCCTCCCGGGACGATTGTGTGCATAATTAGAACGGAAGGGTTGGGCCGGGTTCACGGCAAATCGACATTTGTCGTAATGTCAATGATTAAAATTTAGTTTCATGCCAAAGAGCAGGGAATGAAGGTAGTCTTTAAAGGAAGTTTGCAGCAAGAAATAATTTTAATGTAGATTAGAACTGGAAAATGATTTTAGGATTTATTAAATATATATAAAAAAGTATAGTATTGAACTTAAAAATATGTATAGACATTACAAATTTCTTTAGAACTGGCTATTTTTTCCAATCATGACTCTTCCGAGTTATGAAATGAAGCAATATTTAAAATATATATTTATAATAATGAGCAGAACTTACTCAGGGAACTATTTATTATTAGTTTCGAAAGGTTTATTAATATACAAATAATGTTTTGCTTTGTTATATTTTGTATATATTTATATATTTATAAATATATTTCTATCTATATTTATATATTTTTTTATCTTTATTATATTTTTATATGTGAACATGATACTGCCAAAACCCAAGTTTAATTGTATTTAGAACTCACAGGGACAACTGGAACAAAGATATATATAACCCTTAAATAATTATACTCAAAATATCTAACATATTCCACAGACTAACTAAAAGTACTAACAAATTCACCTTTTAAAAAGGGAATCTCTAAAAAAAACCAGCCATCCGAGTGAAGCGTTCTTTGTGTCTGGGTTAAGGGGAATTTGCACATTGAAAAGCACTTAGAATCAAAAACCAAAAATCCAAAGAGCTTAGAGGCAGGCAGAAGGGCAATAAAAACACTTGACACTATGTCAGGAATAAAGCGAACGGGCAACCGAGCCAGCGATCATCCATCCACCCTCCGGTTGTATCTGTGTATCCGCTGGATACTCGGGCTCTGCTCATTTTCCCGGCCGCGTTTAGTGCGTGGGCTTTGTTTATATTTGCTTGGCTTTGCGTTTTGCCGCCTCACTGACTCCGGACTATAGAGTACGGCCTGGAATCAAAGTCCCGCCTCTGTACTTACCCCCCGATCTCGGCACATCCTCTGGCTGCCGCGGCAGTTACTTTTATCTGCATGGCGAATTAGAATGTTGTCAAATTGTTATTCTTTTGTAGCGATGCGGATTCATTCATTCATTCGATTCGCCCCGGGCCCCGTCGCGGTTTTCACTTGCCTACGCACACTCGTACCCCTTTCCCGCGAGCGCGAGCGCCCCTGCCTAAGTCCTGCTCTGCTCTCCCCCCTCAGTGCGCCTGCGTCAATTTGCACACGCGGGATGCCGGGATGTCGGGATGTCGCCGGAGTTCCATTCCGGAGCGCCGCCCTTACCGCCCTTCCCGCCCGGCCTGCCATTCCGGCTGTGTGTGTTTTCTGGTTTGTCATGCTCCATTTAGCCGAGTGTGGACCGAACAGATGTTCTATTTAAACGCACATTATTATTATTTCATTTCGACAGGCGATAGACTTCGAGGATGTGTATTTTGGGCTGTGCACCTCACGAAAGTTTCTGCTGCCAGGAATAGGGCTGGATTCGAGGCAGATATTCTTTTAAGGATTAGCTTGGAGGGGTGTAATTATTATAATTTTAACTATTATGTAGTTATTATTATTATTCAGGTTAAATGATGGTGTCAAGGCAATTCATTGACATATTATATATGCATTTGTTTAAGTAAGCTATAGAGCAAAGTGACTAAAAATTAGTAGAAAAAACTTAACTTACTTATTGTAATATTGCACACAATAATCAATAACTAAGAAATAGTTATTTAACTCTAAAAAAGATTGGATTAAGGCACAAAATTACAAGTTGACCGCACTGGTGCTTAGCTTACAATCTGTGCATACAGATTTATACAAATAAATTCATGCTTAATTACGGAATTTTAAATCATAAGCATTAAAAATGCATTTTAACTTAGCTAGACTTAGCTATTTCCCAGAAATTACCATAGACACCAGACATTAAAGAATCCGCCTTGAATTAGACCTCGAAACCGACATTCTTGTCGGGTGTTCGCTCCTGTCCAGGGGCGTGCCGCGTCAACCCTGAGCGCCGGCGCCGTTTCCGTATACGGGGATTTGTATCTGTGTCCATGGCCGTCAACGCTGGCCAAAGATTTCGGGGTGACGATGCCGGATGATGACGCGTTGATGTCACGAGAGGGGAAGGACTCGCTGATTAGGGTGAATTAATGGTCATGTAAGGTGGATTAGGCGATTGAATACGAAAATAATTACATTTGAAATTCGATACGCCGCCAACTGGCACACATTCGCCCATAGATGCGTGTGTGAGGCTGTACAGGTGGATTTCCCAACCCAATCCTTTTTTCTCTGAGTGATTGATGACATACGCATTGCCCTGATTTAACTAAACGAACACAAGAGCTTCTACCAATAATTAAATACATTTAACTCCTTGTGCCAATATCAACAAGAGATCGAGTAACATCTATATCTTTCCTTGATTTTCCAGACGCCGCACTGGCCTTTAGCATTAGCAGACTGGTCAAGACTGAACTCCTTACGGCGGCCGTTGGCCTGAAGCCGCTGACCTCGCTGGAGGACAACAACAACTCCATCTCCATGCTGAGCAAAAACCAGATGCAGCACCAGCAGCAGCACCACCAGCTCCAGCCGCCCCGATCCAAGCCGGCCTTCATCAGCGCCAGCGAAAAGTTGAGGCGTCAGTCGCGTTCCCGCTCCCGCTCGCGGTCCCGGAGTCGCTGCTCCTCGCAGATCGACATGGAGGACGCGGAGTCGCACCACTCGCACCGTTCGCTGCACTCTCGGTCGCGATCCCGCTCCCGTTCCCACTCACGCTCCCGCTCGCACTCGAGCAGCTCGTCGGTGGAGCTGGAGGTGGACTCGCCGCCGGGCAGTCCGCGGATCAGTTCACCCAGCGCCGCCTCCGCCTCAGAGCTGTTGATCACGGCCAATGGAGGTGCCAGGAGCATCGGGTCCAAGAAGTCCGATCTGTTTTCGGTGTCCGCGCTGCTCCGACGGGATGAGCCTCCCCAGAGACGCACGCCACGCAGCCCGCCGATGGGTCACCTGGCCGCCGGCGGCCTGGCCATGCCCTTTAATCCGCTGGAGGCGATGCGCCAGGGTTATCCGCCCAACTACGACGCGGCCATGTTCCAGCGACCGCTCTTCTCGCCCGCCCTGCCCTTCTTCGCCGCCGTTGCCTTCCACCAAGGACAGCAGCAACAGCAGCAGCAGCAGCAACAGCAGCAGCAATCTGGCCTGGGAGCGGGGTAAGTGGAGGTCCTTTAAGGGCCATCATTAGTCCCATTTGCCAAGTAAAAAGGGGAAACCCCTATAGAGATATTCAAGCCTATATAAAAGCTCATAAATAAAGCTTAACATGCCAGTCTTAATAGTTCCTTTTTAATATTTAATTAAAAGCTCAAATTTCTAAAAAATAAACCTCGAATATACCTTACTTAGTGCTAAATTTATAAGAGAATAAAAAACAAAAGGACCTTCCAATTAATCTAAAAATAAAATACCCCCTAATAAGCCCTTATATTTCCATAGTATTTCTTTTGTCCAAGGGTTATAGTACATGACTAACACATTTTGTAGCACAATTTCATTACCAGCTTAGAGTTTTCCCCATTTTCCGCCAGACAGACACGGGACCCATCTTAATTAACTCGCCTCAATTAAATGTATTTTCCCTGCTCCCCTTTTCCCCCACAGCTATCATCCGGACTCGCAGGAAAATCTCTTCCGACTAAGGAGTCTAATGGTGCCGCTGCAGTCCGCCGGACAGAACAACTCCACAGCGGCAGCGGCGGCGGCGGCAGCAGCTGCGGCGGCCGTCGGCGTGGGCGTCGGTGTGGGCGTGCCGCCCAACGGCGGGCACCTGGGACTGCCGCACTCGCCGCACCTGCACCACTTCCACCACATGGCCGCCAAGTGGCCGGGCCTGCACCAATTCAGCGACCTGTACTCGTGCATGAAGTGCGAGAAGATGTTCTCCACGCCGCACGGCCTCGAGGTCCACTCCCGCCGGACGCACCACGGCAAGAAGCCCTACGCCTGCGAGCTCTGCAACAAGACCTTCGGGCACGAGGTCAGCCTCAGCCAACACAGGTATGTCCAGAATGCCACCGCGGGGAGTGGGAGTGGCCGGGTTGGGGCCAGGACCAGGATATGCATGGCAGCACTCGGAGAAATAATGTCTATGATTTTTATACAAAGTTGGGAAAGAGGTTCTTGATGTTTACATTAATTTGATATTAATACCAATTTATTCAAGTTTAAATTTGATATTAACTATTATTTAATTGTAAAATTAAATACTTAAAAATCTTGATTAATTTCGGAATTCTCTTAAGTTATACAAGGTAGATTTTCGACTTAATTCAAGCCAATCCCCTGCATTTCTCTGAGTGCTGCGAGTGGTGTTCCTGTCTGGGACGGAAGTGGACACTCTGCATTACTTAATTTGGCCAAAATGGCTGGATTTCAGCCTGACCAAATGTTTGCCTTTGTGGCTGTAGTTAAAACACATCCGCTTCCGACCCCCCCGGGAATTTGCCGGACCTTAATTACGGCGAGCGCTCGTTACGGTGACTCCTCTAATCCCGCTCCTCTCTCCTTCCATCCCGATTCCAGGGCGGTGCACAACGTGGAGAAGGTGTTCGAGTGCAAGCAGTGCGGCAAGCGCTTCAAGCGCTCCAGCACGCTGTCGACGCACCTGCTCATTCACAGCGACACGCGGCCTTATCCCTGCAACTACTGCGGCAAGCGGTTCCACCAGAAGAGCGACATGAAGAAGCACACCTACATCCACACAGGTAAGCAACTGCTCAGATAGAGTCCTTTCAATGTCCTTTTATTTAGGTATAATTTTAAAGACTTTAAAGAGGGTTAGGGAAGCTTTTTACCTTAGAATGAAGATAAGCCTTTTTATTTTTCCCAAGTTTCCTAAAAAATCTGTGCGGAATTGAAATCATTTAATATTTGCCCGAAAAGTATGCTACAAGATAGTATTACTGAAAAAAACAAAGCTACCTTATATATATATCTTTTTTAAACACCTTTTAAGTTGAATTCAAATCCTTTGCTATTTCAATGGGTTCAAGTTATAAGTAAATAAAAAGATAAATAATTACATTTCCTATAGAAGCTTTAAAAATCAAAATAAGGCATATGTAATTGATATTTAAATTTATAATTGATATTTTTAATTTATATAATTTATATTTTATTCACTGCTTACTTACCACAAAAATAATAACCCATAAGGCTAGGCATCTCGTATC
This sequence comes from Drosophila pectinifera, assembly GCA_008042775.1. NCBI lineage: Eukaryota > Metazoa > Arthropoda > Insecta > Diptera > Drosophilidae > Drosophila > Drosophila pectinifera. The sequence continues at coordinate 85,593 of VNKC01001775.1, read as the reverse complement.
TTATCTCATTAAAAACATAAAAAAAAATACTTTATTTAATGAGATCCAATCCATAATTAATAGTAGGGATCGTAGCAGGTATATATATTTTTGAATTCCGTGGTATCAGATTCAAAGGCTAACGTAGTTTGCTGACTTTCCGGTTACCTTGTGCATAAATCTAGGCCTGAGGCCCCAGTAAAAACTTTAAGGATTTTCGCCATAAGTACAAAGGCAGATTGTGGAGCATGCATGGGTGTTTGAAGGGGGGGGCTGGTGCCGGGGGGCTGGAAGCGTCGCCATTAAAGCACCGAACGAACCACCACCGAAAGCCGCAGTCGCCAGTTGCAATTACATTTGCCATCGGCAGAACCAGATATAACGGACTCTCGGAGGGGGGCGGTAGAAAGGCGGACGGACAGGCAGAGAGGGGTGCAAAAAAAATGGAGCAGACGACAGCTGAAAGAGCACCCAGTTGCTCTCGAAAAATCACAGGGGAGAGCCAGAGAACCAGAGAGACAGAGAGAACGAGAGCTGTGCACTCGAGCGAGAGAGGCAGAGAGCTGAACCTGCTGCTTCTGATAAGAATCTGAAAGAATCTATATACTGGAAGGTCTGCTTGCAGCACACACACACACACACATACACGCGGAGCAGGGTGCGAGAGAGTGCGAGCGGGCGCGTGGGAGTGAGAGAGAGAACGAAAGAGAGAGGCAGACAGAGAAATCACAGTCGACCAATGAAAAATTTAGTCAAGAGATTTTGATTTTCTGTTTTATACGCGCGCACACACACGAATAACAAATACGAGACGCACACATCGACGCCCTGCCTCGGTATAGGTGCATACACACCCCTAGAAAGCCGAAAACGAAACGGAACTGAAACGCCATTGCGAAAACGAGGCGAAAGGGAGCCAGCGACGAAAGGGGGAGAAGGTCGCTGGGTGGGGCTGACACATTAGCATCGATTTCAAGTTCTTGATGGCTACGTGAAAATTTCTAATCTCAAATGCGATTTATTCTGGCCCACACACTCAGACAGATATAGTTCATTGGATTCTTTAAATAATGGAAAAAAATGTATAGGCTCCATAATCATTAGTCACATATTTAAAATTAAATATTTATAAATCAAGGTTTACTTCTTTACCTTTTAATTTATTTGTTTATTTTAGGGAAATACAGTATGAAATAAACAGGAAACAAAAGGCAATTGAATATTTTAAATTATATAAAAGCCTTTGATTAAATTAAATATAGTTTAAGTGTAGAACCAATAGCTCCCTTAAATTTTCTATCCTCTGTTTAATGTTAAATACAAGAGTGTTTTGTTTATAATAGATATTACTGAGTATTATCACTTAACTTTTACAAATAAATTATATACTTATTAGCAGAAATTAGGTAGGCTGGAGCAGTATTTAAAATAATCATAAATCTTATATAAAAAATCAAAAATTAGATTAAATTCCCAATTATAATATCTACAAGCTTCAGTTAAATCTCTTAGTACCTTGATTTATATAAACCAAACCCCTCCAAACCACGTTCCAGGTGGTTTCTTATCGCAGAATAACTCATTGCGTCATCATTTCATTCAAATGTATTCGCTGTAATCGCTTCTATATTGGTCCGTCAGATTTCATCCGCATATTACGCACATTGGGTCATTAAGCATAAAAAGCGAAATTCCTGCCGGGCTTGAAATCAGTTTACAAATGGCAAGGATAATAACCCCTAATAAGCAGACTCCTCGCCGATGCGTCTGGCGAAATCAGTGAAGAGAAATCCGCAGCGGAGAGAGAGCCAGAGAAATATTCCAGACATTTTTATCGCTTGCCGTCTTCGATTTAGGACGTGTGCCCCTCCGCCAATCCCCCGATCCCCCGATCCCCCGATCCCTTCCCTCTCGTGTATATAGCTATATAGCAGGGGCACATGTGGCCATGCTGCTGCTGGCCCCGAACCTCTCAGGACTCTCCATCCGAGTGTTTTGGTTTTCCTCGCCTCCGCTGAGTTCTGCTGCTGCCTTCTTTACGACTTATCCTTAATTTTCCTACCCGTGCTGAGACGTGTTTCCATCCCAGACAGCAGATTTTTCCTCTTTTCATCTGATGTGATTTTCTTAAACAATTTTTCGCCTTCCGTTCCGGTTTCTTTCTTCGCTTTCGTATTTACTTTTCGACCAAATGTTTTTATATGCTTAGCCCGTGCCTTGCTGGCATTTCCCTCTGCTGCTTTTTGTGTTCCGCTTTTATTTCCTGGCCTCAGATTTTCATTTCCTTAAATTTATGCGCTATAAAAAGAAGGGGCGAAAAAAACACACATTTTTAGGTATTTTTTATTTATTCATGACCTTTGTTTTCCATTCAAAAGGTGAATCTGAGGCGAAGGTGTTTCGGATAACACAAATCGATAATTTAAATGGAAAGGTGTGCTTTAAAAATTGGGGAAAAGTTTTATTAGTTAACAGGTTTAAAAACTTCAATTAGAATAGAATGAATCATTGATTACATCCCTGTATTTTAATTAAAGGAACTCTATATTTATTAATATATTGTTATTTGGGTTTCTTGATTTTTATTAGTTTTACAAATAAGGTAAAATTGCGTTTATATGACCATAAAAAATATACATCTTTACTTCCATTATATATTCATTCAAATTTTAAATATATTTCAACATCCCTCTATTAAATCGCTTCCCAAATCAAACCAACGTTTTGCCGTCGCTCCACAGGGCGTATGCGTGATTTAATTCCCTCTGCTTAGCGCAAATTGCCAAGCCACCGAATATGTGGCGGACGTGTTGAATTAGGAAGCGAATTGAAAGGAAGAGGGAATCGGGAAAAAACTAAAGCTTAAAATATTAGAAGACTAAAAGGAAAGCAATTCAGAAGGCAGCCAAGATTTAACAGTATACATTGTGCAGCCATAAAAATCCCTGAAAAGGCGGGCAAAAAGCCCTGGCCCCGGATACATAAGTTCCATATACAAGAAGGCAGTAGCCTCGAACCGACGGCCGACGGGATTTTCCTAGTTTCCATTTCCTTTTCCCTTTTTCTTTTTCCTGTCTTCTGCCATTTTTTTACTTTTTGTTCGTTTGTGTTGGTCTCGTTAGTGTTCGTGGGTCGTTTTGGCCGTGATAAATAATAAAAGCTGCTCTATAATCTCTGCGACTACGTGACGTTATTTGTGCCGATAGTGCACGAACGTGCCCCGAGCCAGGAAAGGACTCCCTCAGATCCTGCATCCAGGCATGCTCGGTGAGGCCAACTGAGAGCCAGCTCCAACGCCTGCCTTCCTGCCTGACTACTCAATTTTACTGTTGCTCGACTCAAACCCACTCCCACTCCCACTGCCACTTGCCCAGCCAAGGAAGGAAGGAAGGAAGGGCGTCCTTACGCCGCGGGAGCTGAAAGTTGAATCAGAGCACATCCCTACGGTCGAATGTTTCACAATCACGTCGCTGCAATTCCATTATATACCAACGGAGCTGTCTTCTGTCTCGTTTCGCCGGCCTCTCTCACTCTCTCTCGCCTCGGCTCTCCTCTATATAAGCCCCTATCTGCGCTTATTTTATATACACTTCCCCGATTCTCGGAGGGAGCTCCGGAGTCAGGTCCTCTCAAGTTAGCATGTTATCGTCGTTATTTTGTTGCCGTCGCCCCAATCTCTGTCGGTGTGTGTGTCCGGGGGTAGGGAGCTCTGGCTCCGCTGTGTGTGTAGTACATAAAATGTAAGCCAACAACAAGTCTATGCCACTATCTCAGCACAACCAAGTGATATAGATAAGGGAGAAATATATACGTACACGAGCATATGTTCAGCTACCACTATAGGCACCGGAAAAGTTTTAATCAAAGTTTTTGTATAACGAGAGAAGAAACTGGCAGTAATAAGGGAATTTTTAAAGCTAGATAAATCTAAATATAATTTCAAAACGTATAGTAATTATATCAAATAATTCTAAATTCAAAATGGATAATAAATATATCCACAAGACAGAAATTTCTCTTTTACCTTCTCACAGAAAATATAATAAACTACCACATAATCCATAGTAAAGTTCCCCCAAAATGTTATTAAACCAAATTAAGAACTGTCTGTTGTAAAAGTAAAAATGTAATTTGGGTTCTCCTCATTTCCATCTTCAATTTCCGAGATTTCATTACAAGAAGCGCAATTTTCATGACAATTCTGGCGCCAGAAAAATCGTTCACTCCAAAGTCAGCTTTCATCTCAAATCTCTAATGAAAAATTCAGCAGCATGAAAATGAACAATAAGTGGAGCATAAAGCCCAAGCCGGGGGGAAAACCTAATGCAAAAACAAAAAAAAGAAAACACCGCAAAATTACTTTAAAAATGTTATCAAGTCGAGGAAAAATTGTGCCTTTAAGTGCGAAAGCAACCGCAGAGCATCACGCAGATGAACCTAAAAGTTTAAATTTAAACGAGCCAGGAAGCTGACTTTGGCAAGCCGAAGACTTCATACCCTGGAAAATAAAAAATGGTAAATTATAAATTATTATATATATGCCTTCCCTCTTTTTTAAATATTTTTATTAAATATAAATTATTGCCTTAAGGAGAGTGTATATTATTATCAAGAAATAGCCTGATCTCAAAGATATTTCCTCTAGGTTTAGATCTTTCTTTTCCATGCTATTAAATAGCAATTAATAATCAGAATGAATACATATAAATATACTTTAAATTGTTAAAAATATCACTTAAACAGGTTTACAAAAATCCGCTCTGAACAAGAGCATCCTTTGGAAGGGTACATTTTTCCAGGACATCCTTGGCCGCTGCGAGGGGGATATCATTTGGGGGTGGCTGAACCTCCTGCCTGCGGTCTGCGGAGATGACTTACATGGAGTCTTGGGGTCCAAATTCGGAGCAGGGAATGCTTTCTGTCTGGCGACGATACGATTTTTTTGGGGGTTGACGCTCGAGATGGGAGACACTCGGTTTTGGCCACTGTGTGTACTCGAAGGGGGAGGAATCGGTTGAGCCATGAAAGCAGAAAAGTTGCTTAAAATGGCGAACCCTGGTGGAAAGTGTAGACAGTCAGCAGATAAAACCTTCCTAGAACAAGGAATATCTGAGGAATAAAGGATAATATTATGGCTATAATTGTATGATATATATAACAAAGAATCCAACAGTAGCTTCTTAGGTATTGAAAATAAATCTGAATCCCTGAGCATAGCTAAGATTTCAGTTTATTATTTAAAATTGTAAATTATAAATGTACATATCCTAATCAAATAAAATAAATAGGACTATTTTATTCATTTCTACCCTAAAATAGATTACAAATAACAATTTAGAGATTAAATGTGTTCTGATTATCCAAGGAAATACAGAGATATCAAAATATAAAACAAAAAAAAAATATATATTAATATAATATAATATAATAAATATCTTAGTTAATGTTGCACCTAAAAGAGGTTTTAGGAACAGCTTCCACATTTTTGAAAACCAAAAGAATAAGCATTTCCCCTTGACCACCTATTGGTTCCACTCAATTAACACCTCTCTCCCCTCTATCGTTGCAGGTGAGAAACCGCACAAGTGCCAGGTGTGCGGCAAGGCCTTCAGCCAGAGCTCCAACCTGATAACCCACTCCCGCAAGCACACCGGCTACAAGCCCTTCTCCTGCAAGCTCTGCCACAAGTCCTTCCAGCGCAAGGTGGACCTGCGGCGCCACAAGGAGACCCAGCACACGGACCTGCGCGTCCACCTGGGCAAGGTGGACTTCATGTCGGCGGCGGCAGCGGCGGCGGCCTCTGCCGAGCTCAGTGCAGCGGCGGCGGCAGCGGGCGGCGGCGGAGTGTCCCCGGCGAACCAGGGACCAGCCCCGGCCCCCAACGGAGGACCCCAGCTGGGTGGCCTCAACTGTCAGAAGGTGTCCTTGCTGGTATAACAGGAGCAGCAGGCCGAGGACCAAGCCAACCGCAATCAATGTGCAATAGATGGTCAAGCATTTGCCGAGGCTTTGACTTGAAGCGATTCCAAAGAACAAGAAATGAAAACCATTTAAATAATTTTAAGCCAGCCAGTTACACAATATTTCCAATGTTGCCAAAAACAAATAAATAAAATACCAAAGAATTACGAAATAATGCAAGTCAAGCCTATAGCCAGTCTCCAGTTCTCATAACAATTTAAATATTATTGCCATATAGCTCGCTGAACTCTCATCTTAGGACATACCAAAGCTATTACACACAAGTCGAGTTCCTAATTTGTTCTTTATGTATGTGACCCTGTATTTCCGTGGTACGAGTGCCAGTAAAAAATCAAAATCAAAAAGATCCATCAATATGAACCGTGCGTGTCGTACTTTGTAAAATGTGAAACAAAATAAATCCAAGAGAAATGGAATCAAACATATAAATCGCAAACTAGAAAAGAGAAAAGAAAATCGCAAAATGTTCCAAGTTTCCGCTTCTAGATAGTTGTGAAATTTTAACAAATCGCTGTATTATGCAAACTATTTTGATATTATATCATTCCAATGAATTTAGTCTAATTAATAAATTTTTAACTTATTTATACATATTATGTATATTTATGTAAAAACTGCTAAACAAATATATATACACACATATATATATTTTCATTTTAATGTTCAACAAACTATATTGTATGTAATATTAAAATAACAATTATGAAGACAAACATTAATCTATACCCTAAGTATTTTTATGTTTTCAAAATAAATTGAATTTATTAAGCAAACAGAGTCGTTGAATTTATTCCTGGGCATTCGGATAGCTATCTTTCTTGGGAGGAAAGGTGCAGATTAACTTTCAAAATGTTAATGTTGCATTCACTGTCTAAATGTCAATATGACAACCCCTTTTCGAGTTCCCAAGACAAACAGTAAAGGCAATCGCCCGAAGGACATTGAGGCATTAAAAAATCATACTTACATCCACGAGAATTAGAAACACGAATATTCAAGCTCTCATGATTAACTCATGAGTGGGCGAGGCACTCGTGAGTTTGTTTTCTGCTATTCCCCAAAGTGTCCGGCCACAGATATCAAATATCACGTTCGAGACGAGGGTAAGCCATCCATTCTACACTCCAGAGCAGCTCCAACGCCGCGCCGGCTTCCATATTCATCTTGGAGCTGGGTGTCTCTGCGAAATTTGACAATAAAAAATATATAAATTGCAAACGGTGAACATACGCTCGCCTCCAACTCCTCCTAGAATCGGTCTATTCCCAGGACTGCAATTTGCACAGCGGCAAATTGTCTACTTTGCAAATGGAGAAGAGCTGTAGCCGAACCAATTTCATCAATAAAAAATACCTCTGTCTGCCTTGCAGACACTCCATACTACATATGTGAGTACACAAAAAGGTGAGTTGCTATTCCATCTCGTTTTTCAAACGACAATTTCTATAAAGATAAATAAAAGGGTCGGCTACGTGAATGTCGAACTCCAAAGTGATAGTGACGAAAAATAAAATGAAATGAAAAGAAATGAATTGGAATGGAGAGTTATAGATATTTGATTTCTTTCGAAGTAAGTTGTCGGAGTTATTGAAATTAAAATATATATATAGTTGAGTTATTGAAATTAAAATATATATATAGGTTCTTTTAGTAAGTTTCCTAGCCAATCATGTTTAAAAGTAGCCTGAGTTATTTAAATTAAAAGGTATATATAGGTTTATTTTAGTAAGTGATAGTGGAGAAAAAATAAAATGAAATGAAAAGAAAAGAATTGGAAAGGAGAGTTATAGATATTTGATTTTATTCGAAGTAAGTTGTCTGAGTTATTGAAATTAAAATATATATATAGACTTAATCTAGAAAGTTTCTTAGTCAATTATGTTTAAAAGTAGTCTGAGTTATTGAAGTTAAAATATATATATAGGTTTATTTTAGTAAGTGATAGTGGCGAAAATAAAATGAAATGAAAAGAAATGAATTGGAAAGGAGAGTTAGAGATATTTGATTTCTTTCCAAGTAAGTTGCATGAGTTATTGAAATTAAAATATATATATAGGTTTATTCTAGTAAGTTTTTCAGCCAATTATGTTTGTAAGTTGCCTGAGGTATTGAAATTAAAACATATATTTATAGGTTTATTTTAGTAAGTTCCTAGCCAATCATGTTTGTGGTATTTGCCTAAGTATTTCTCAGGAAAATAACATTATGAAAACATATGTATTCAATTACATATTTAAATAATAAATCCTTAAATTTATTGACATCGTGTTTAGCTTTTAATTAATAGTAACTACATTTCTTGTTCATTTATGCAATGATTGATGACTATAGGGCGAACTCAACTCGATATCATATATGTAGTTTGTACTTATAATACATCTCAATTAATTTTTCTTTGGAATTCCCATCACTTGCTATATTTGTACCGAACTAAGTTTAGCATTGCCGACGGCATTACTTACTATTATTGCCCGGCATAACTACTATTGTGGTTATAAATATTTATGGCAACTGCGGCGGTGGGAACCTTTCGAGAGAGAACAAGACTTTTGTTAATTATGCAATGATCGATTACATCCTGCGATTTAATGAACAAAGGCACCGAGATCAGAAGACCCACAGCGAGTCGTTGACCGGGGAGGCGTCGTAGGTGATCGTAAAACATTGATCAATCAATCTTAAACGATCTGGTAAAGTCACAAAATCAGCAGCTTCCGTCCCCGGGGCACCAGTTGAGCCAGTAGCGCGGAATATGGCATAAAATAGTACGGAGCACATCTTTGCATTATTGATTGAAAGGGCGTTTTATGATTGCGTAAAACAAAAAGCAAAATGCGGGTTCTTTGACCGAATTAAACGCAATTAGCTGAAGGTACTCAGTACTCTCAGGCCCAGCTCAAGATGGGCGTCAGGATCAGCCCTGGGCCCGGGTTATACGAAGTCATTCCACAAGATCATCGCGGAAACATCTGCGGTCCATTGGGCTCACTCAAGGCGTTCTTAATGCGAATTTATTGCCGCCATTATTACGGCCCAGAGACATGAAATCATTTGGGGCGATGACTAAAGACTTTTTAACAGTTTGCACCCCTTTCGTTCCCGTCTCCGAGCCCGATTCTGCTGGCCTTTGTTTCGATGTGGATGAGCCTGGGATAAGACAATGGATCGTAATTGTTCTTTATGGGTGGAAAATGTAGAATGAAGCTACGGAAAATGTGTGCTTTAGGTGGGCATTAGGTATTAGGCTGCCTTCTTAGGAGATGAAGTGGCAAAGATGATAGAATACAGAGGGGAAGGTTGGTTTTTCCAAGAAGAGTATTATATTTCCTTAATTAATAATGATTTTAGAAGATTTTACTGAAGAAAAAATACATAAATACATTTCTCTCTTTGAATCGTTTATTTTAGTATGTTTTTTGAAATATTTATTTCTTGTATAAACACTGTATCGAGCTTCCCTTATGTAACTCTATCTAAAAATCAAATTATTTGAGTATCTCTATAAATATAATAAATAAATAAATAAATATATTAAATTCACATTTTCTTTAAAAATAAATGTTTAAATACATTTATCTTTTTTAATCGTTTATTAAATATGGTTTTTAAAGGATTAATTCCTGTATAAACACTATTTCGAGCTGCCCTTATGTAACTCTATCTAAAAATCAAATTATTTGAGTGTCTCTATACATATAATAAATAAATAAATATATTAATTTCACAAACGTATTATATTTCCTTAATTAATAAAGGTTTTGGTGGATTTTGCTAAAGGAAAATGTGTATAAAGGCATTTAAAGCATTATAAATAAAAGTAATTACATTTAATTTAATATAAAAACATGTCTCTCTTTTATTCGTTGATTTAAGTATTTTATAAATATATATTTCTTATATAAACACGGTTTCGAACTTTCTTTATATAACTCTATCTAATAATCAAATTATTTGAGTATCTCTATACATATAATAAATAAATAAATATTTTAATTTCCCATTTTCTTTAAACATAAATGTTTAAATACATTTCTCCTTTTTAATCGTTTATTTAAGTATTTTTTTTAAATGATTATTTCCTGTATAAACACTATTTCGAACTTCCCTTATATAACTCTATTAAAAAATCTAATTATTTGAGTATCTCTATACATATAATAAATAGATAAATATATTAATTGCGCATATTCTTTAATAATATATATTAAATTGAACACAGAAAAAACCAAGTCCCTATTAAGTATCCCTCAGGCCGTTTCTAACATCTATCATCACACAAATCAAAATTCCTATACATGATATGTGATATGTGATATGTGATATATATTAAGTGATTGCGAGACCTCCCTCACTCGGAGCCCCCACCTGATTGGGGTGACCCCACATGGAAGTGCCCCTGACCCGCTCTCCCTCCGCGGCGGCTGTCTCAGCTGGTCAGCTGGGCGGCGGAACGGACACTCCCACTCCCACTCCCTCCACAGCTGGACACTTAATGGGAATTGCACTTTTATTACACAAACAGACGACGAAATGTTTATTAATGGCCCAAACACACAGGCAATCAACATCATCGCCGCATCACGGCCAAGCCCAGGACAATCGCCGGCCAAATGCAGTTAAATTGATTCCGCCGCCGCCGCCGCCTCTGCCGCCGCCACTGCAGCGCCGACTAAGTGTAACAGTGTAACTGCAAATGTTGTTACAGCGCCGAGGAGCACCTGCTGACAATTTCAAGTGCAGGCCGGCAAAGGACCAACAACACGCACAACTGGAGTGATTTTCCGGAGGCAGTTTGTCCTTGGACGCAATCCTCCCCTGCGCCGGCATCGGAAACCGCAATTGTAATTCTCGGATGCGCCACATCGGGCAGCTTCCCAAACTAATCGCTCGCTCAGCGGGACCGGTGGTTGTTTATTGACCTGGTGGTTGCTTTTACACTCGGAATAAATTCTAGTTTAAAGCCAGAAATTTTTAGACATGCTGAGTGTGGCATCGTCATCACAGCTAACATTTTCATAGGAATTTTTATTGCATACTTTTTAGGGCTTCTTTAATGATATTAAAACACTTGACATTTTAGAAGATTCTCAATTTAAAAGAACAAAAGAAGATTTAAAAGAACAAGGAGTATAGATGTAGACTTACAATCAATTATTTATAAAAAGAAATAAATAAATAATATATTCGTGTGTGCTAGATAAATCACTAGTGCTTTGAAATTATTTTAAAAGGTGTCTAAAAAAATCAGAGCTAACATTTGCATAGGAATTGCTTTTAGGAGGCGTCTTAAATAAATTCAAGCCACTTGACAATTTATAAGTTTATCGCTTTATTTATTTATTATTTTTAAAATTACACTGATTTTAGTGAATCGTACTTATTATTGCTTACTTTTAGACACCTTTAATAGTGATTATAAAACCCTAGTGATTTCTGTGACAACCAGAAATACTTGCTTAAAAGAAATCATGTCGAAGTTAGCTGAAAAAAATAAAAAAAATTTATTGCAATGAATCTTATGTATATTTAATCACAAGATCTAAGACCTGCCTTTAAGAATTAAGCTAGCATTTTCTCACAGTGCACAGCTGCTGCATCAGCCGCATGTTGCCAATTGAATATCTCAATTGTTGCAAGGCTGAGGCGTTCGCTCCTTCCCGCTGCGTGATTACTCAGCCGAGGGAGTCCGCATTGCCTCGACAAAGGCAAACAGAACGCCCCTGACCCCGGAGCGGAATCCCACTGGACTAATTCAAGTGTAACCCCTTGTTATCCCGCACGCACCCCTCCGGCTGAGGAAAGCGCAACGCCCGAAAATTGAGCAGTTAAATATTTTGGTGTCATAAGTCGGCATTAGGGCGGTTCGGCCACGCTGGAATCAACAGCAACAAGGCTCAGGGATACTAATGCTGAGGCCAAGAAATTTGTTTTAAAACCCACAGCGATCGGAGGAATATATGGGAATCAAGAGGATAGGTTTTCCATGCTAAAAGGGATATGGGATATAAAAAAATATGATACCCAAAATGGTGACTAAGGAAAGAAATATATTTATTTCAGTTCAAAACTATATATAATTAGTTATACAATAGAACTCTACAACTCTATAACTGCTAAAAAAAAATACTCCAAGAGGTAGTGTAACTTCGAATATCTCTCTAACTAAATGTTCTTTTTAACAGAGACCTCAAAAAATATTACCTGTATTACTCACAGCCAACGCTTTTCTAAAATACCCAGAAGCCACTGGCTGAACCTAAGCCTGGGATAAATTCATCACGGCTTTAATTAAGAATTTCCAGCAAAGAAAAGTGAATTAATTTAGTATTCCTGATTTATTTGTCTCATGATTTGCCTGGTGCCCAGAGTGCCTCCGCCCGAGACTACCCGAGACTGCGATGAGGCGATGAGTTATTGCCGTAAATCACGTAGAAGGTATAAACTCCCAGACAAACTATGAATGAGCAAGCGAGACGAGGACGTCGAGGACAACTGCGAACCTGTTTATTAGTCCTCTAATGCACAATAATACTTAGTGCCGAGGGTAGGAAATTATTCGGGTCCTCTGGGGATACTTACCGAGTTGGCTGCCAAATGTGACCTCTGCGCCCGGGCTCCGGCACCGGCTCTGGCACTGGCTCGACTGCATCCTCCTCCGCCGAGCTATTGAATTACGGAACACGTCTCGGCTTTCTAGCCGGGATGGGCCTCGTCCTCCGTCCTGAAGTTAATTTGTGCTCTGCTGCCGAAATTGCCGCTGACGTTTTTACATAAAGCGGGGCATAAATCACATTTACCCAATGCAGAGAGTAGCAGATGATGAATCCGAGTACGAATCGAAATAGGAATCACTATTCCCCCAACTCGGCCCTTGATTTGGCAGCGATTGAAGCAAAAGTGTTGCAGGCCAGCTCTCTGAAATTCGAAGCCCTCCTCGGGAATGCGATTATGTCCTGAGCTCGGAATTGTGAGCAGCCAAGTCCTCCTATTAGCACAAATGGCCACAAAACCTACAACCAAAGCCGCATAGAATTACAAATGACATTAGACCGCAAAGCTTCCAGTTGCAGCATGTTATATATACAAATATTTTTAACTTTATATGTTATAAGAAACCATACACTTTGCTTTTTAAAATAATATAATAATGACCTCTTAACGATTTAAGCTCTAAATTATTGGCAGTTTCTGAGAACTTCTCTCTTTGAGATTGAGATTTGATTTAAGTAAAACTAAATTTAAGATATGGTTTTCCCTAAAATTAACTTTAAAAAGGAACATTATTTTTAACTCAAGGATTTACCTGCCATCATAATAAAAAATATTTCTAAGCTTCTAGGAGTATAAAATCACAAAGGTTTAGGTATTCAAGGATTGGATTGGCACAACCTTAGTTAGTTATAATAATTATATCTAAAAATATATATTTATATCTAAATAAATAAAATATAATATATATAATGTATATCTACATTTATAAAGTTTTAATGAAAGGAGCAGAATGGTTTTCCAATTCAAAATCAAATGTAATAAAATCAAAGTGAATGTCAGAACCTCAATGCGCTCTAATAATTTCCCACACTTTCATGATGACTTTGCTCTTCCTCGTACACTTGTTATCCTGTGACAAATATTTTTAGAGATCTATGAGCAGCTCGAAAAAATCTCGTTAATTTCGACGGTTCAAAAGAACAAGTGCCTTGCATTAGCGGCGTTGTGCCGGCCAGAAATCAAACAGAGTCATAAAAATGTGACACTCACAGGGCTTCCCACAATCCGCACGCGTCAAGTGGACGGAGCAGCGAGTCCTGCGCCGAGTCCTTTGCCAGTTTGCACAATCCGGAATCCGATATTGGTGGGTTCTGGCCCAGGGACATGGTGGTGGCTGGTAGCTGGTAGCCGGTGGCTGGTGACAAGTGGCAACGTGCTTGGGCAGAACCGGGCCAGATGGGGTAGATTGACTTGGGCCTAATCAAAGTGCGTGCGCAGGCACGTGTCGTAAAAATGGAGTAAGCGTCCGGAGAAGTTCCCATGAAATGATTTCCGAGAATCTTTTTTCCTAACCGTTATTATGATTAGTTATTATTTTTGAACAAATGCAGACGCAGAGGAGAGCAAGTGGCACTCGCAGGCTAAATGCCGAAGAGATTTGGAAGCAGGCGCCTTGGGAATTCATGGTCAAGAGGGAGTGAGCCAGGATATTGGCCTTTAAAGGCAAGAATAAAACAGAAATAAACCAAAATTAATTTCGAAATTGAAAATTGTTTAATGGTTAGAAAAAATCACTACTATCTGCAGGCCTGAAGTCCACCTTAATAATTAAATGATTTAATATATTTGTTTATTGGGCTGTAGAGTCATTCTGCTTGGCCATAAGTTCGGTCTAACAAATTAAATATAAGCTCAAATTGGCAGATACCACAATTTGCCGTCTTAATTCGACAAATTTAATTAAAACTATTCGCACTTAAAATTTACGAACGGACATTTGGGGGCGGGAAACTTTTGAGCCGAAACTTTTTACATAATTGCTTTAAATTAGTTGTTAGTGTCCATTTTCCCCAGACTTTTCCATTTCCCGCTCATCACGAGGCCACCGCAAGCCAAACAAATGTAAAGTGCTCAACCAGACGAAAAGTTGTCAACCGAAAACAAACCATTAAGTGGGTCCAAAACACTTTCTGGTCTCTCCCCGAATTAGCAGGCTGCTGTGGGGGATTCGGCATCCTTTCTGGACGCATCCTGTTTCACTGTCATATTGTCAAGTGTTTATGCCTCTCAGCCATAAAGTTGAGTGCGATTTCGGGGCGACACACAACCCTTATGGCCACGAGGAAATTAATGAGAAAGCTGCAGAATACTTAACGTGCCTTAAGTATTTATGTTAATAGATATTTTTTAGGTAATAAAAGCAGAACCTTAAGATTCAGGGTGACTAATAAGGAAATACAATACATATTTGAAAGCAGTAAGTATATAAGTTTGATAAATAACTTTCCTAGTAAAATCTCACATTTAGAAAAAAAATATAATAAGAATATATAATATTGTTAGACATATTATAGATATTAATTTATTTTGGCATAAATAGCAGCATAAAAAGCCATTACATAGAGTCTTCTTATAAAAGAAACAATATGTTTTAATATTAACTTAACTTAGGCAGTTCTGAGAAACTGATTAGTAATGGTTTAAGCAGATAATAATTTACTGGAGTATAATAATTGTATTTATTGTATTATTGTATTTATAATTGTATTTCTCTGAGTAAGAAATAAAACAAAGTGGCTAGATATAATACAAAAAAAACTAAAAATTGTTGTAATATTGTTTAAAATATATATATTTCTAAGAAATAGATATTTATATATAAGAAAATGCTAGATAGATACAATTTGAGTGTTATGAGTTATGAGAGTTATGTGCATACTAACACTGTTGTATATACATATGTTTGAAATATTTTGATAACAGTATTTAATTTTCAATTAGTCTCTGGTAATATTAGATAAAGTGCTAACTTATTATTTTACGATCTCAAGGGGTTTTTAACTTTAACTCAAAATCAATCCAAGTAGAATTTCCCTCCACTAATGCCAAGGGATTTCCAAAAACTTAGCACCTTTCGCCTCGAACCCACTTGAAGCCCCTTAATGCCATTAATGGCTTTTCCATAGCGGATAATTACGGGGGTTGTCTACAATTAGAGTTCGGGAGATTGCCGCTGGCTTATTCACGCCTTTAAATTTGCATTTACCCGCTCCAGAGCCCCGAGTCCCCGCATCCCCTCATTCCCTCATCTCCTCATCCCCGTCTCCCAGGTTACCACAGGCGCAGACGTATGGCCCAAAGCCCACCCCCGGGAAACGGAAACATCTCGCCAGGCAGCCATGTAAATCATGATGCCGGCAGGTTGACAGCAAACAGCATCCGCCCTACGTGTGTCCGTGTGTCCGTGTGTGCCAAGTCGAAGAGTTGCTCGCTTAGGAAGATTCGTCAGATTCGCATAATTAATTGCAAAGCTTTCGGATGGGAGCTTCCCCTCGGCTCAGGACCTTCTCCTCTGGAATTTTGATTGTGTGTTGTTGAGTGTCCAACGGGGGCAGAAGGGCGGTGTCTCCGCCTCGTTGCTGTAGCGATTTGTGAGCGCAATCAGGGGGAGGTCCTGGGACTGGGACTGGTACTCCTCGAAAGGAGTAAACCCCCTCCCTGGGAACACCTTGCCAGAGCCAGCGCCAGCTAGGACCTGGCATCTGCCCGGGCACACACAAAATTAATTGCTTTTGTCATTATACGGAATCTTGACGACGCCTCTCGTTTCTAATTTAATGTAGTTCATGGCAGCCCTTCCGCTGCTCACCTGACACTGCCTCCAGGTTGTCGTCCCTGTTGTTGATTTGTGATTTATGAAGATTAATTTATTGCTAAATAGTTGTACATAATTTATTTAACATTGATTTCCATTGGATTAGACTGGCAGTTTAGCTTGATCTTGTACAGCGACAATTAATTGGTGTCGTTAATAAACAAATGCAAAAAGCACTGGGAATTCTTTGGTTTGTTTAAGGTAACAGGGTTTCTGATTAGGTGATAATACATGTCCTTGCTATATTTATATAGTTTTATTATAACTATAGTCTAATTACTTATAGTCTTATTATAATAATAATAGTAAGGTCCAGAGGTATCTTTAAACCAGGTATCCTGTTACTCAGTTAAAAAGGAAAATGAGCTAAATAAATGTTGTAAATATCTCAAAATATTTATTATTTTTATATAATCTCTCCTAAAAATAACTTATAAAACATGCTAGATTTGATTTTTCAGTCTACTGATAATAAATTTAAAGATTTATGTGATAAAGTTAGAATTAAATTATATAAAGTTATAACAAAACATTTAGAAAAGTTATAGAAGAGAGTGCTTGGCTGCTTGTAAGATATAAATACCCTAAGCATTCTGCTTTCTGTTTTGAAACTACGGTTTGAAACGCGACTAACCGACTTAGGCGTGTAAGAGCGAGATAGAAAAAAAGGTTGCAACTTTATGATCCCATAACTCCCATGTTTATCATTAAATTGCATTTAAATTAAAGGAAATCGTCTGCATAAATCTATATCATTTAAACAGGCTATAAAAGAATCTTAAATAAATTAAAGTTTGGCCCAAGAATATATTTAAAATACAACTGCTTAAGATATGCATTTCAAAGTTAATGCAACTTACTTATTAGGTTTTACTTATTAAATTATTACAGTCCAAGGTGCCTGTAACTTCTTGTTTACACAAGGCATTAAGCCAAATCCACAATCCAATAAGATGGCCCCAAGAAGCCAGGCAGAACCTAAAGATGGCTTAAGACCTGCAGCTTCCAATTGAATTCAGCCCAGCTGTGGTCCAGTTGAGGTCTATGGTAATCGATTGGACACAATTGAAAGCAATCCTTGGAGCAGCCGAGAGAGAATTGTAAATGCGAGCATTTGTTTTATTTGATGCTCAAGTGGGGAAAGTATCGGCCTGGGGCCTTGTCACCGAATATGCAAATTTGTTTGGACGCCGGAGGAGCTGCCGCCTAAGTAGTCCCAGTAAATTGAAAGCAAAACATTAAGAATTATGCGGAGATGCAGATGCAAGGCAGCCAGAATGCAGAGTCGGAGTGCATCAGGGGCCATGTGCTGGGACTTCTTACATGGAGCCCAGCCCGGCCTGCAATACGACTGTTGTCGGCACACAGATTTCCAATTGTAAGCACAAACATAAATTGCATTTGAAAATATGATTCTGGGTCTGCTCAAATGGAATTCCGTTTCGGTTTGGGGGCCACTCACTTTGCCAATAAATTAAGAGCCCCTTCAAAGTGGGCTCTCCACTTCTGCGGTGAGTGGGTGCCAGAGGAGAAAGAAAAAAGACTTACGAAATTACTTACCTGCTAAACTTTTAATTGAAAACCAAGGAACTCGGCTGCCGACTTCAGAATTCCGCTTAATCAGCCTCTGCCTGGTCCTGGCTGGATCTGGCATTTTAATTTATGACACACAATTAAGTGAAAGGATTTCACCCCAAGTCTCCAGCCTGGCCCCTACTCCCTACTCTTCCCTGCTCTTCAGTTCTTTCTCAACAATTTCAGATTGGCTCACGTGGCATTCCTTGGGAACTTGGAGGTCCTTTTCAACTTTCTTGAGTTTTCACCAGGTACTTTTACCTTGACAATGAAAGGTGAATATTAATAATTAAATCAGTAGTAAATAGAATGAGTTACCCTTGCCCAGCCTCTAAATTCTAGTTAAGCAAGTTCCTTTAAATTATTATTCAAACATTTTCAGGAACCACAAGGGACAATTCCTAACTTTGGGTAAATAACAATTGAATTCCCGCATTGTTTTTTGTGACGTGTGTCGTTAAGTGTTTTCATTAGTAAATTTATGGAGTATTTACTATACCAATAATAAAACAGCGGCATTTCATCTTAATTAAATGTCTAAATGGCAAAAACCCAAGTAACCGAAGACACAACTACGGTGGAGGCAGACACGTGATCAACTCGGACAAAAAAACAATGGGAATGAGTATTGAAAATTGGTAAGATAGTGTGACAATCGCTCGGCTGTCATAGGAAAGTCAATAAGGGAACCACCACCATTATTGTCAGCACTGCGCCCAGGAAGTAGCCAAACAGGAAGCGGAAGTAAGGAACATAATATACCCTGTTCCAGTGTCCTAGAAGTTTACCTTATAATACAAAACAAAATATAATTATGATACTCAAAGAGCACACTTCACAATAAAAAGTATTATATTAAGAACATTTTAACTTAATTGTAATTAATAATCTGTTATTTCTCCTGTAAATATTCCTATTATTCCAATTATTATATTTGATCTATTTAAGTCTTACCTTATATGGTTTTATTACTATGCTGCTGAATGTTATGTAAACTATCTACTTCCAGCTGACAAAACCCTATACAAACTCCATATACCCTTATACCCTATACAAGTGAGGGTAAAAAACAATAGGAATACAAATACAAGTATCGCACTGATGACTTAATTGATTAAATGGATAAAAAAGAGGAGAAAAGCTAGGAGTGTAAGTGCCGCCACCATGATATGATATCTCTGGGAATATGTCTGTTCGTGCGGGGAGTGTGGGACCCTAAGGAGGTGTTAAGGTGAGATCCCGCACCCTCGGGCCGTTTATTAATCAGTCAGGCCCTCAATCCGCTGGGAAGACCATCGCGGGGACAGAGCCATGAGGTAATCATAGTCGATTAGGCGATTATGGTATCTGGTTACCAGAGTATGCTGGTCAAAAGCCTTTAATAATTAAGATAAGTGTGTTCTGGCACTCATATATTTTTAAGCAAGCCTATAAAGTTGCTATAAATAATATTTCCTTAAGAAATCCTCCTTGAAGTCTGGTAAAATGTGAATAATTTGCAATTAAATTTGAATTAGAGACCATCAAAGGAAGGCAGACTTTTAATTATTCCTTTAATACTTAATCATTTTAAAGGAACCCTTAGCCTATACTGTAATTATATCTTTAAATTTAATTAATATATATATAATATTTTAAAACTACATCTCACAATTAAAATTCTTATATTTAGAGCTTTCCATTTAACTTCTCAGCTGTTTATCATCCAATTAATATTGAATTTCATCCCATAGGCAAACACAGCATTATAAGTCACATTTTGAGTCCCAGTGCGAGTGTACCAGCCACCACTTCATGGTTCGCAGCATTTAAAGCCACCATAATCAGGGGAACAACCGGGGGCCATATATCATCCGACCGAGCAGAGCAACATATGTCCAGATAGCGGTGGACGGGCAGGGCTCCTCTGAGGGAGGATCGAATGGGAAGGAGGGGTGTGTGTTTGATATTTTGATCGGCCGAATATATGACGAGGTCGCGGAACAAATCGAGGCGAGGTAATGGCAAACAATTAGATTTCCCGCCTCTTTCTAGAGCGGATAGCCAGTGCGGAGCCAGGTGGCGGCGCGGAAGGGGTGTCCGTGAACTATGTGCGGCACGTTTCGGCTAATATACGAAATGAAAAGTCAAGTTTCAAATCATTTATCTTGTTTGCCATCCGCAGAAAAGTAAAAATAAAAAAGAGGTCTGGAATCGAGAAAAAATGACAAAGGCACGAGCAGAAATGATGCCGCCAAATGAAATTGGCAAAGCAGCCGCGACGCCCGGAGCATGTTGTGAATGCGAAATGAACTGTGTGACAGTGACACCCCGAAACCCAGAAAGTGGTAACCACGACAAACACCTTGCTGCCAACCCTTTGGACTCTGCCCTTTCGTCATATTATTCAAATTGAAACCGCTTTCCCTGTACTTTTCGCCTTTTTCCCAACCGAAACCGAAATAGCCGCCCCCCATGATTAATTCACGCACAGGAGCCTGGGCCTGGGCACTCACTCAGCTCGCGGTATTTGGGACACTCGGAGTGACCCTTATACTTACCCTTCCGTCCACCTTGGACTCTTGGCTTGCCAATTGCTTCCCTGACAAATTGTAGTTGGGAGTGTGACAAGGATGTGCCATTTGAAATTAAAAAGAACAAAAAATGGGGACATTAAGCACACCAAAAATTCATTTATACTTCACTTTGTATTTCCTTTGCATTTTTCAGGTCTTTTTTTATAATACTTAGCGACTCTGGAATAGCTTCGAATTTATCTTAGCATTTTATTTTAATTGGATCTAAAATTTTAGTGCTTCCATCTTAGGATTAATATAAAAATGTACTAACCAAAAAGGATTTAAGTGGTTTTCACCATTAGAGAACTTCTATTAAGGATCTAAGTCAGTAACATTTACCATATACTTTTACGGGGCTAAAATAAGGCTTTGAGTTAAAACTCAGAATATATATTAAAAATTTTACCAAAGAAACCTTATTATAACTATAAAACCTTTATCAACATTTTATTTTAATTGATAAACTTACACAACTGAAAGGGGTTCAAGCTTTAACTGATAATACCAATAGCCACTATCTGAAAAAATTCGCCTCTTTTAAAACAAACAACTAGAAAAGTAGTCATGTCTATATATAATCCTTAGATGATCTTATATGCTATTTACAGCACATATACTCTTGCTACAGGATGTAGAATAATAAATACAAATATATTTACTATGAATTGATTATCACACACATGATATTTATTATGAACTATTTTTTTACTCACCTCGTCAAGGGATTTCAAAACCCTACTTATTTATAGTTATGGTTATAGTTATCCTATTAAATATATACTGCATAAATCCAGCATGTAACAATGCCAACATTAGGTTCTATGCAATATTTTTTACTTTCCAATCTGCTAATTGAACAAATGCGCAAAAATAAAAATTGGCGCATCTGAGTTCTGCCATTTATCATGTGCAATGCACGTGTCGCTCTCAAAAGTACGTGGAATGGAGGGTTATATATTTTTAATATATTAAAAAATAAGCGCAATTTGCGAATCAATCAAATTTTGCGATTTGTCATTCGTATATTTATAATGGCGATGTATCAAATATCAAGAAAAAATGCAAGGACTCAATTTATAAGCACTTGCTTTGTTATTTAATCTCATGTTGGCTGATTGTTTTCTTATTAATTAATCACTTAGTGTTTAAGATATTTATAAATAGAGAACATGTTCAAGTACTTCAGGATATTGGATTAAGAATCGCATTTAATTGCGCAAATGTATCTAACAATCTAAATAGACCCGGCTTCTGGCTCGCCCAGCTACTAAATGCTAGCGAATACATTAAAATGATAAATGAGTGCGATTACTTCCTTATTACCATCAAATTAATACTGCTCCTCTCGCTGACTTTGGCGTTGATAATCAGTTTCCGTTCTGTTTTCCTTTCGCCGCACCCAGGTAAACAGCTAAAAGTATGAACCGAGCAACAACCTGGTGGCGGCCAAGCGATTTATTGGCTAAAAATGAGTTACCACGCAGTGGGCCATCATAAAAGCGAACAAACAATAAGCATGCTATGACTGGTTATTTGGACTTGGAGATACTCAGTAGTTCTAGGTGACAAGGGTCTTGAATTTAAGATAAATAAATAGTAAGAGCATTACCTAGTTTAATTTTATTTAATTATTTTTATTTATGTTGTTATTATTTTATGTTGATTAATAATAGATCTATATTTTCCCCAAATACAAGTTTATATTTTTATAAACAAGCTTATTAGTTTAGTAAAATAAAGACCAACTCAAGATATTTTGAAATGCAAGGCAACTTCATCATTATTTTTAAGGGTTGTATCTAAATTATAACTATTAATTGTTATGCACATACATCAGTGAACATAATTATAAATATTCCAATAAAAAAGCATATATTTTGTAGCCAGATCCTTAAACTTCATACTAGTATCAAGCTTTTAATTCACTGCTAAGTATATAATAATTTTCCGAAGAATTAAGGCTTCTTTTAAACCTTCAGTAATAATTAAAAATCTTTAAAATTCGACTTTCGTTTGACTCTGTATGTCAAATACAACGGTTGTAAATTTTATAGAGCTCATAACACCCATGTTTATATTATGACTTCTAGAAATAGAAAACCAATATGACCCGTACATTTCCTTGGTAGCTGAAATGAAAATATGAGAAATACATGCGGCCGAAATCAAACACAATCAAGCGAATTGGGCTCCGTTCCAGTGCCAGTTCGGGTTACTTTGCTTGCACAGCCATTTGAGGCTGTCCCTTCGGTTGGTTAAAAATAATCAGACCACTTCGTGTCCGAGCCAGGACACCTAGCCACCTAGCCACCAGTGACCTCCTGCCAGCGCGGTAAACATCGTTTGTCAAGAGCTTTGACTGCCAAGGACCTGCCCAGCACCAGCTCCGGCTCCTGCTCCGGCTCCATATCCAGTTGCATTCTACCCTTCAGTCAAGGACTTCCGTGAGTCGCGGCCGTGCGATAAAATAGTCGGTTACAAAATATTTGTTGACATTCCGCGGTAAATTACCATAATTAGTTGATTCGAGACCGACCCATGTTTGATCGGGCTTCCTCGGGGTCGGAGTATTTGTGGGCGTGCGTGGCGGCGACATAATGCCGCACAGGACACTGCCCACGGCCAAAAGGATAATAATTAGAGCATATGTACGGATTCAGTGCAAATATTGACCGCCACCCTCCCTTCGTCATCCTTCCCGGGGTCGTTCCCGTGCGTAAACTCAAATTAATCAGCTTGATACCAATAGTCGTGCAAACATAGCTCCACGTAAAACATATGTATGCATATTGGTCCTACATATGTCAAGGCCTCGTGGACACGGATTTGACTTAAGGCTTAGTTTTGGGGAATGCAAATAGTTATATTTGACATTTGGCATTAGAAACAAGTACGAAAGCTACAGTAGAGGATTATTGACTATAAGATACCCGGTGCTTAAAGCATTGGGGGGCTAAAAATTATAAAAAACTTGACAAATGTGTGCAATGGGGGCAAATGAAAACAACTTAAATCTGCATTTAATTTTTAAACAAATCAAAAAAAAAATAGCCATAACTTGGCCAAAACAGGCTTAATTTCAAATCGGAAAGCTTTTCTTTGTTAGATTTTATTTGGTTAATTAATCTGCATACCGACTTTAAGAATAAACAGAAATAAAATTTTATTCAATTTTTGAGAATTTTAATGATGTAACCCCTTACATTTTTTTGAAAAATCGACCAAAAATTTTTTACTTTAATATTTAAATATTTTATTATTAAATAATTAAGATTTTAACGGCGATTCCGAATATAAACGGCATTTGGCTGTCATCCCATTTTTGGCCAAATTATGCTCTTCAGAAGTCATCAAATGCGGATTTTTGGGTCCTTAAATCTGCATTTTTATATCATAATTTTTGGTCAAATCATTTTTAATTCCATATTTTATTATTAAATAATTCAGCAGGTTCAGCAACACCGAAAAACAAGGAAAATGTTTTTAGGAAATTGTTGAGCAACACCCATTGGAGCAGACAACACAAATATAGATGTTGGAGAAGTTTAGCATATACAGAAACTTTTTGTTTGTTTTTCAAATTTTGTAACTAGGACCATCGACTCTGTCACATTACAGATAATATTTTGTGTGTTATATTTTGCAGTTATTTGTATTCTAATTGATAGTTTCTAATTTCTTACAATAATACCACTATGACACTGTATAGAAAACTTATTTTCCTATAGTTTTCATTAGCAGTAACAGTTTCTTTTAAAACGCAACCTCAATCCGAACAAAATCCCATAGATCGCATGCCTGGGTCGACAATGACAAAGTCATTAGTCAGCCTCCTACTGTTTTGGGACAGCTAAGAAATCTCCTATATAGCAGGAAATGAACCATTGAACCGCAAAATTAATCCCAATCCACAGATCCCTAAAGCACAGCGACAATTAATATGCCACTAAGCCCAGACCCAGGCCCACTCCCCTGTCCCGTTCCCGATATAATGGCCAGGCGAAGAGTGGAAAGAGATTAGGACAGCCAAATGACTTTAAATTAAGCCGATGTGCGTCGTCTGTCGATTTAATTAAAATCAAAACAAAATCTTTGCCTTCCGCCGGGCCACGCCCTCAGCCAGGCCGCAGTCGACGAACAGCCCTTGTGCCCTTGTGCCGGCAAATAGACAAATAATAAAACCATAAATAATGCAAAACAATAAATGAGCAAATATTCGTAAATTATTAACGCAGCAGCTCTGGCTCCTGGCTCCTGGCCGGGCTGGGCTGACAAAAGGCAGGCACAAATACCCAAAATATTTTGCCCAAGCATTTAAAAGGACAATGAGGCACGAACCAGATGACAGAATCCGGGGAAGAATAGCAAATCCCCGCAGCAAATAATTGAGCCTCATAAAGGAAATATCATTCATTGATTTTCCTCCGGCGACCTCGACTCTCCAGACTCCAGACTCCAGACTCCAGAAGTCCTCGTTGAGGTGGCGTTGGTGGCAAATGGGGTGGCAAACCTCGGCCAAGGGGTGCAGCCTGGCTGCTGGAATGGGGCTTCCTGGGACTCTGTCAGCAGCCAAGCAATATGGACAGCTGACGAAACTATCCAAGGGGCGTTGGCAGATTTTCACATGAATCCGAAATCTATGCCCCGGCATGATTTGCACAAAAAACTCGAGCTGGCAAATTTGTCAGTGGCGGGAAGGACACACACAAGGAAGAGCCCTGCTTTCTCGGGGCAGAGAGAACAAATGATAAATTATTAAGGGATTTTTTGTTAATTTGATGACATTGATGATGGGCCCAGACCAGATTATCCGGACTGCCCTTTTCCTATTGGGTCAAAGGAGATATAACGACACACATAAATAACATTGTGCACGCATTCTATTTTTAGGAAGTTTATTTAGAAGATAATTAAGAAGAAATACAAGGCACTGTTACTGTGTTTGTGCAAAGCCGAAAAATGCATTAATATTATGATTAAATAGAATAATAATAAGACATTTTACTACAAAATAAATGATAAGAAACCATTCAAAACTTAATTACCTTTATTATGGTTTTCAAAATGCTGTTTCAACGGCAAAATTAGCTTCCAGCTTCGATTAACTGATGTGACAGAGTCATCGATAGTCGCTGATGTTATCATCGATGTATCCCCACCTCTAATCGGACATTTTTGACTTGGCAACGTGGTAGGAAAGGTGGACTTAAAAAAAAAAATCATGTCCAGCGGAAGGCATTCGATGGGCTTTGGGGGTGCAAAGGGCTCCAAGGGCTCTGGTCATTCCAAACCCAGGAAGCCGTGTACAGAAAGCTCCTCGCTTGGCAGCAATGCTGCGTCCGACAATACAACAGGAAGTCAGCCGGAGTTCATTGTAGAAAAGATTACTGGAAAACGGTTCGAGAACGGCGAACTGCAGATGCAGGTAAAATGGAAGGGCTTTCCGCCAGAGAGGAGCACCTGGGAGCCCTTCGAGAACTTGGCCAACTACATAGGATTGGTCGCCGATTTCGAGGCGGAGCTCTTCAGGGAACAACACATGGCAACCAAGGCATCCCCTGGCAACCAACCAATGTCAGCTCAGACCCACAAAGCCCCAGTGCCTGTGGAACGCCAGATGGGACCCAAGTCAATTGGCCCAAATAGTGCCAAAGGGTACACTCCAAAGCCTACAGCAGGCCATAAGATCGGTGGAAGTCACAAGGAGAAACCCGTCCCTCTGTCAATGCCGGTAGCTAAAGCTAGTCCTGCGACCAAGCTGCTTCCTGCAATGCACTTGCAATGGAGCGAATCCAGTGGCGACGAGACGCCCTCTTGCTCATTCGGAAAAAGAGCAAGTCCAGCTCCAATTCTTTTAAGCAGTGATGAAGAAGGGGCTGATCTGGAAATGTCATCCAACGGGTCTTCGAGGATCCCACCCAAGCTCTCCGCAAAATTGTCTGTATCCTCTAGATACGACCCTCAGCCCCTCAGCATGCTGCCCACAACAAGCGCCCACAAAAACTCACCTTCCCTAAATTCTATCAAGGAGCAGGCTCGCCAATGGCAGGCCGGCAAGAATGTGTCCAAGTTTGGCGCCTTGTTAAACACCCAGAAGAATCTCCCAATGCCAACCGAGACTGTGGCCAAGGAAATGGGTGCGCTATCGATTTCGGCAACTCCTCAGGATTCCGTCGACAAGGCTATGAAGAGCGTAAGATAATTATATTAATTATATATTAATATATGCTATATTTTTGTTTTCAATCTTCAACATGTAGAGTTTTAGACCTAGTTAGGAAAGTTGTACTTTTGTCATCGCTTGCTTTCCTTATCCTTTTACAAAATTATATACTAAGAAAATTGTAACAGATCCACAGCATGCAGCTCGCAGAGAAGGGTCCACAGGTCCAGCCTTTAGTCGGAAAAAGCTCCAAGAAACACAAAAAGAAGAGCTCCAAGAAAAGCAAGAAGAGGCAGCAGAAAAAAGAGGCAGCTATCCAAAAGATAGAAAATAGTTATGAAGATGTGGAAGATCCTTTGATGCCGCAGACTCCTCCCATGGGCGCACCACGTAGCAGGAGCAGTTCATTCAACTGGAAGATGCCACCGTGCACGACTCCTTTCGGACTGGATCGCGGCCTGGAGCTGGACAAGGTGATGCACAACTTTCAGGTGCGCGATCGACTTTTTCTGTTTGTCACCTGGAAGGGTTACGACGCGGTGGAAGCGGTTCCCATAGAGGATTTAAAGGTGGCTTACCCTGCCAAAGTAATAGAATATTTTGAGAGGATGAAGCGGCACTACAAGTGATTTTCTTAAATATTAATTTCTGTAAAAAGAATTCAAAAAATATATAATTATAAACTTATTTGTTGTTTCTGCTCTATGTGCTTTTTATATGCGACGGTGGCAGGGTGTGTATGAAATATATAATTTTGATTTTGGCGCACTTCCGAAAAATTATATTTTTTAATAATAAATAAAAGCAAAATCCAATTTTTGATTTTTGAAAATGGAAGCGCTGTAGTTTCATATGCTTCAGCTTTTTGTAGCTGTCAATCATCTCTCCACTGGTTCGTGTCCCAACTGGCATGTTTCCGGTGTGACCATTTCGCTGGGTTCCCTCTGTGAATTATAGGATTTTCCAAATTCCCATACAAGTCATACCGCGTCACTTCTGAAAATACAAAAATAAAAGAAATCAGCAACAAATGCGAAAAGCGTAACAAATAAAGGGATCGAAAAGCGCTCGATATGAGTGCGTACAACCGGCGGGTGGCGCTGCGTAAGAAGAGCCCCAGCCAGGGCTCCTTCGACGCGGAGATGGACGAGTCGGGGTACACGTCCTTTCGGGCGCTGCACAATTCCACCGCGGAGACGCCATTTTTGTTGGACGACGCCGAGAACGAGAACTGTCGCAATGCCTCAAATACGGGGCCCTTGGTGCGAGGACTATCCACGCCAAGTGGTCACCAGGAGCAGCGGGCCAAGAGGTTGCCCAAAAATCTAACGGAAGCTGCGAGTTCACTGCCGGAGGAACCCTGTTCGACGACGCCCCGACTGCAGGAGGCGCACAGCCTGCCGAAGCGCCGGAAGAAACACTTCCAGGCGCCGCACAGCAGCCCCAGGAAGTCGAAGAAGCTTCTGTTTCCGCAGGAAGAGCTGCCTCCGGCCAAGAACCGCTTCTATGGCGGCGTGGAACGCCTGGATATCGTTGGAAAGCTGGCGCAGAAGCAGCCGGCGCTAGAGTGCCTTCTGCGGCATGTGGGCGCCCACACGCTGGACGTGATGACCCAGGTGTCGCTGGTGTGGAAACAGGCCATACACAAGAGCCAGCGAGCGCTGGAAAGGCTGCAGAACCATCGGCTCAAGCAGAGTCTCACCAAAGAGAATCCCCATGTGCCCAAGCGGCGCCGCCATCTTCAGAAGGCTAACTCAACAGTGCCATTGCAGAGCTCGAACCACAGCAGCCAGGCCAACAGTGCCGCTTCTCTGATGGACTCGGGGAACTCGAGCATTCACCTGATGGACGTGGATGCTGGACGAGTTTTGCGCGAACAGACGCAGCGCGTCAAGTGTCCGCGCTGCGGACGGGGCAGCCGGGTATTCGTCAGCGAGGTCCCAGCGAGCGGAGATAATCTCATGTCCCAGACTTTGCCCGGCGGTCGGAGCACCTTCGCCGGACATATAAGCGACCGGCCGCCACTGATGCGCTTCTTGTCCCTGGACCTGGACGATATCAGGAGTCCGCATCAAGCGCCGGCGTACAACTTCGCCGAGTGCACCAGTGTCATCTGCCAGTTCCGCTTCTGCATGAACTGCCTGAGCAAGTCGCATCCCGGCGAGCGCTGCCTGGTCACCGAGCTGGACACGCCCTCCAAGCTGATGATGCCCCGGGAACGTATGACGCCGCCACAATGTTCCCAACCCCGTGACGCCAAGATCAGGCGAAAGAACTCGCTCAAGCGGCTCTGCTTTTAGCTCTAGACTTTACGTTTTTTAAGTTCTGTAATGTCTAGTATTCGATTTGTTCAAATCTCATTATTTACGTATTACGCTCTACATTCTGTCATCACCATACATCCATTTCATAGTTGTTTTTACATCGTTCACTGCAAGTTTCCACCATAATCTGTACCTC
Source organism: Drosophila pectinifera (assembly GCA_008042775.1). Classification (NCBI taxonomy): domain Eukaryota; kingdom Metazoa; phylum Arthropoda; class Insecta; order Diptera; family Drosophilidae; genus Drosophila; species Drosophila pectinifera. The sequence continues at coordinate 56,510 of VNKC01001775.1, read as the reverse complement.
CCTGAGATTAAGTACATAACATAAGTATTCTTTACAAAATATGCGAAATATAAGTACTGTCAATAAGATTTTCTTTCTATTTTTTACCAAGGACTACAAGAATAAGTATACGGATTCGATATCACTCAAGTAAGAATGAAAGGGAAATTAGAAGCGTATATCCATCAACTAATTCATAGGAATTTGATATCATAGTTGGCTTACATTTATTATTAATTATTAAATATTAATTAATAGAAGTTAATTCGAAATGCATTGGTAAAGTCGATTAAAACGTCCACACAGGAAATAGTCACTGGATCGGTTCCTCATATTTGGCAGATCTAAAAGATTTTTTAAAACTGAATTAAATGGATTTAAGTAAATAAAACTTAAGGGCATAAACGTTTCCTTCAGACTTCTATGAAGATAATGGTTTAAATACAAAATAATAATAAAATATCTTTTCTGCCTCCTACTAATTCGAGAATGCTCTAGTTCCAAACTATTTCGGGAACTAGTTCCTGGAAGTCGGAGGGAATATTTCAACGGCCCAGGTATGGTCATACTAAAACCGAAACACGTGTGGAGTGCGGTCGGCAGTTTATTATTATTACCTTTAAAATTGTAAAGCCCCTATAACTTACGAAGAACGGAAGAAAACTCGCATCCAAGATGACCACCTCGTTGGCCCAGCAGCTGCAGAAATTGGCGGCGCCGCAGACGTCCGTGACCCTAGCGGACGCCCGCAGCAGGGCCTCCATTCTCTTCGACCCCAAAGAGGCGGCTACTAAGGACAGGCGAGCCATCTACCAAATCGGCTTGGCCGGGCTGCAGGAGCTGGTCGACTTCAATCCGGCATTCAAGGAGTTCCAACTGACACTGTTTGACGAAGCCACCCTGACACTGGAGCGCTCCGTGGAGCTGCCGGAGGTGAACAAGCTGCTGGACGCGGCCATTGCCAAGTTCCTGCGCTTGCTATCGCCCTACCTGTTGCTGCGCCCCGCCCACATGGCCTTCGAGTGGCTGCTGCGTCGCTTCCAGGTGCACGAGTACAACCGCGGCCAGGTGATGGCACTGATATTGCCCTATCACGAGACGAAGACATTTGTACAGATTCTGCAGACCATGAGGCTGCGCTCCTCAGATGCCGAGTGGTTCTGGCTGCGACCTCTGCAGCGCCCGGGTGTACCGTTGGCCAAAACGGCTATTGTCAATCGGGCGGCCAGCAACCCGGCCTTTCTGCGCTTCATCTGCCAGAGCACTCAAAAGGCCGTTAAGGAACTGGGCCCTCGCGCCCACCAGCTGCAGGCTCAGATAAACTTCTACGCCACCGTCGTTGTGGGCGCCCTCCAAGCCGCCAAGCCGCTTCAGGACTGGCACATCACCACCATCCTGGAGTCCCTGCTGAGGGGTCTGGCATCCGATACCATTGATTATATGGCTGCAGCCTATGTAATCGTCGCCCAGCTGGTTTCGCGCACCAAGCTCCAGAGCAAGGTGTGCAACGCGCTGCTGGAGCGAGTGGCCAACTGTCCGTTCGAACGCCTGCACACGGAGTCCCTGCTCCTGCTCGTCTGCATCTATGGCAAGCAGCAGGCCGCCGTGCCTCACTTCAAGCCGGAGACTGTGCTCAATCTGGTTGGCCAGAAGTGGCTCATCTCGGCCCTGGCCTCGCTGGCCAAAGCCAATGTAGCCATCCAGTCCATTTGCATGCCACTGACGACATGCGCGGTGACCGCCATTCGGGAGGATGTCGCCGCCTCGAGCTCTTATAAAGAGTTCCTTGACAATCTTCTTTCCGAAGTGCCAATGACCAAGCCGTGTGCCCAGAAGCTGATTAAGTATGTATACTCGGATAATAAATACTTACTAATATTTTCTAATACATAAATGTTGTCCATTCTCAGCTGCTTTTTGGATTCATTTGTGGAGACGAAGAGTGAGGCACCCGAGCCCATGGACACCACAAGCAATGATGACGAGGACACTATTGTAATTGATTCAGATGATGATGAGGTGGAGAAGGAGAAAACTACCTTTGAGACTTGGTATGCCGGCTACCTGGAAAAGCTGGAGAAGCGCTATCCAGAGGCCTTCGACTTGAGCGTTAAAGAGGCCTTAAGGTCAAAGTCAACCACCAGTAATCGCCAGAAGGCCTTGAAACTGGCCTTGGGTGAGTAAATTTGTGAAAATGTGTCCTTCAAAATGTTAATTATACTCCACATTTCGTTGCCTCCGTTTAGGTTTCCGTCTCAACACCTCAGATGATAAGGCGAAGCGGGCCTATGAGAAGCTCTACCACTACAGCTCCGACTGGCGCCTTAGTGCGGTCCAGCAGTTGCTACAGAACCTCAAGGTGGGCAAAAAACGGGAGCGCAGTGAAAAGCTGCTACAGGAATGTCTTCCGGACAGAATCAACGATGACAGCGGAGCTGTGGTCTCCGCCGTACTCTCATTGCCCACGGAAGAGCTGGCCGAGATGTTAGGATCACAAAACCTGGCCAAGATCTTGTGCCATTTGGTACACCGAGCCCAATCCGAAAAGGAGAAAGAGTGGCAGACTGTGCTTGTGCTGGCCGTTCGGCATTTGACCACCGCCACTGGGAGTGGTAACTGCGACGAGAATCTGGTATTGCTGGCACTTATGCCGCTGCTCTTCCCTGGCGCAGCTTTGACAGAACACGAGCACGCGGCTCTGGTGATTCTGCTTGGCAGTGAGTTTGCCAGCAGAGTTCCGTTCCTAAAGGAACTGAAGGTGAGCAGCGAATTCAGCGATTTCAAGGCCAGCGAGCATCGGCAGCACTTTCTGGACGTGATAGCGGGCAGCAGCCAAGAGCTAATCAACCAGGAGAGAGCGTTGCTCCAAAGCGTGGAGGATCATGGAGGTGAACGCTACCTAGAAAAACCATCCCAGCTGACGCACCTGCTGCTTCTGTTGACCGCATACGCCAAGCGGGAACTGCAGCCGTTGGAGAGCTTACACGTATTGGATAAGATCGGGCTGTACAGTCGACGCATTAAATTCCGAGTGGCTAAGGCTAATCGCAATTCCCAGGACTCGGTCCCTCTCCAGTTGTACGTCGACTTTCTGTTGACCTTGGTTAAGAACACCAAATGGACATCTCTGGCTTCGACGCCATGGAATCAGTTAACCGATGAGTTACGCCTCTGCCTTCGCCTGCTGGAGATAATATGTGGCCAAGTGTTCTCGGAACGGGAGGACCCATTGGAGCGTCAGGAGTGGACGCGAGCCTTGCAACAGAGCCTTCAGTTGATGCTGCCTGAAGCGCAGGACAGGCTGGAGCTGCTTTCAAACTTTTATGTGTTTGAACGCTTGCCGGAATTATGGCCTCGTGACTCGGATTATGCCGTGTTCCGCTTGCAAGGTTTCCTGCTCCTGGAGGCAGTGCTGTCCAACCCGAAGTCCCAGCTTAACTGCAGCCTGGTGCATGTGCTGCGAGTGGCGAACGCCTGTGGCTCAACGCTGCAAACACTGCGAGTGCAGGCCATCAATACGCTGCAGTTGATCAGCAGTCGCAGCAAGCTGGTCTCGCATGTGGAGCAACTGGTGCGATCGCTGCTCCAGCGGAAGAGCGAGCTGAGCATGGACCACGAGCAGTATGCCTTGATACTCTTCACAATTTTGGAGCCGGAGAATGCAACGGCCAAGGAGAAGCTCGTGCTGTCCAAGCTGAAGAGATCGGTTCTAGCCCTGGCCTGTGATCCCGAACAGCCGCCCATCTGCACAGCGACTCTGCTCACGGCCCTTAAGCACGTCAACGACGAACATTTCCTCAGCGAACTGCTGCCCTTGGGTCTGGACTCCCTGAAGAGGATCACCGACGGTGACGGCAGCCAGCATCTGAAACAGTTGCCGTGGCCCCACAGCGAGATCTACAAGTCGGTGATAGAGAGGTTCGAGGGGCAAATAGCATTGAATGTCTTGCAGCAAAAACCCCAGGCTTGGGAGCTTTTCGAGGCGACATTCGCCCGCCAGGATGTCTACATCCAACTGGAGCAGAAGCTCCAGCCCATGCCCTGCGTCCTTCTCAACAGCCTGACGCCGGAGACGTTCGAGCGCCTGCAGGCCACGCATAAGGTTACACTGATAAAGCTTATCGTGGAGGCGGCCACCCGTTCCGACAACGATACCATCTTCCTGGCCAGCCATCGAATGCTGAAGCGCTGCCGCCTGGAATGCCAGCCACTGGCGCCGATGCTAGCGAAGATGATTACCTATACCAAGCGAAAGCCAGAGAGTCCGCAGATCACTGCCAGGCGACGCAGTGCAGCGTCTATCACTCAACAATTGGACCTGACCAGTTCAACCTGGAAGCAGGGAATGACCCTCCTAGAGCTCTTGGAGCACAAGAAACTACTCATTGGATCGGAGCTGTTGATTCCACCGCTCTTCGAACTCCTTCAGGCGTGCCTAACACTGGAGGAGCACAGTGCCGCCGAGTATCCCAAGCAGCTGATCCTGGCCAGCCTGCTGCACTGCTGCCAAACAGCTCAATTGGCTGGCGTGCAGCTGACCAAGGCCCTGCCAGAGTCCTGCTTCCGCATCGAGTTGGTGGTGCAATGTCTGAGGAATACCCGCAATCCGCAGACCCAACAGCACGCCCTGCTCTTCCTCACACACTGTGCCGCCATGTACCCGCAGCAGGTGCTGCACAAAATCGTGGAGATCTTCACTTTCGTGGGCTCCACTGTGGCGCGACACGACGACGCCTTCAGCCTGCACATCATCCACAATGTGGTGGAGTCGATCATACCCATTCTCTTGCTGAAGACGGGCCAGAACGAGCTGGTTATTCCCGTGCTCAAGGTATTCGCTGACATTTGCACAGATGTGCCGGTGCACCGCCGGCTACCTCTGTACGCCACCCTGTTCCGGGTCCTTGAGCCCAAGGAGCACCTGTGGCAGTTCCTGTGCATTGTTTTCGAGAGTCATGTGTTGCTGGATCAGAAGGCTTCAACGGACAAGTCCCGCCTGGACTTTGCCCGGGAACTTACGCTGATGTTCGAGGATCCGGCGGTGCCCCTGGCAACATGTATCCGGCTGCTGGATTACTTGGCCAAGCTGCCGGCTAACAAGAGCGGCCTTTCCTCGTCGTCTTCCTCCTTGAATATGTCCACGGAACAACAGCTCTTTGATGTGAGGAATCGGTCCTTCAAGCAGCTGCGCCACTACAAGTACCTCATCATGGACTTCCTTTCCGGAATCAGTAGTTGCAACGAATGGCAGGCGACGATGAAGAGGCCCGATCCCACAGAGCTGCTGCCATACTACCAGGACTTCATCCTCAAGACACTGGCCTACGTGAGTGTAGTCAATGGAGCAATGGAGGCTTCGACCGAAACGCCCTCGCTTGAAAAGTTCTGGCGGGTGCTGGCGAACCATGCCCACGATGTCCTGGACAACGCCATCGGACTGCTGGCGCCGGAGCACTTCCTCAGCGTGATCACCGAGCTATTGCGGCACGACCTTGTCCACGTCCGCACCAAGGTGCTGGAGCTGCTGGTGACCAAGCTGAGTCATCCCACAAGCGACTACTTCCAGCACACGCCGGCCGAGCACTTTGGAGTCCTCTTAGTTCCGCTGCAGGAGATTATTAACGGCATCCTCGAGGGCGGTGCCGGCAGCGCACAGCTAGCGCAGCTCCAGCAGACGGCATTGCATGCCATGCAGCTCTTGGCGCGCCGCCACGGTCGTGACTTCATCGAGGAGTGCAGGTCTCTGCTGGCCACCCTCACCAAGATCACCAAGCGGCGGGCGAATGTGCCCAAGGCGGTAATCGGCAATGTTGTGCTCACCCTCGTCGAGATTTGTGCCAGCCTCAAGGCGCACGCTCTGGCTCAGCTTCCCAAATTCGCGCCCCAGCTGACGGAGCTGCTCAAGGAACAAGTCCAGCAAATGGCCACGTTGAAGCAGGGCCCTGACTATGTCTGCTCAACCCTGGTCACCGGTAAGTTCTTGGAACTTCTTCCTTATAATCAATCGAATATGAATTTCAAATTGCGGCTTTTCCATTTCAGCTCTGCACAAGCTTTTCAAGGCGCTGCCGGCTTTTCTGGGTCCCTACTTGGTGGATATCATCGCGGCTTTGGTGCGCCTATCCGTCCAGTTGGACAGCCCCCTGCTGCTGCAGGACAAACGCGCTCAGGCACTGAGGCTGCGTCTAGTGGACGTTTGGGCGGCTGTTGCCCAGGGCGTGGAGGTGCGCATTCTGGTGCCCAGTTTCGCCAAGACCTACGGCTGCCTCCTGGAGCAGCAGGCATACGACGAGCTGGGCCAGCTGATGCAGCAGCTGCTGCTGCAGACCATCCGCCACAATACGGCTGCGCAGCTGCAGCCGGTGCAGGATGCGCTCAGCGAGTTGTTCCTGCAGGCCCTGGAATTCCGATTGCACGTGCGTGGTCGCGGCCTAGATCGGCAGCAGGTTTCAGATGTGGAAGGCGCCATTGCTGAAACCTTTGTGACGTGGATCCTCAAGTTATCGGAGACCAGTTTCCGGCCCATGTATGCTCGCGTGCACAGTTGGGCGATGGAGAGCAGCGCCAAGGAGACGCGACTCACCTACTTCCTGCTGACCAACCGGATAGCCGAGGCTCTCAAGTCGCTGTTTGTCCTCTTTGCCAGCGAGTTTGTCGAAGACTCCTCGCGCCTGCTCGCCGAGCACAATTCTGTCAGTCCCGATTTTAAAGCCGGCGACTCGGAGGACGATTTGGAGTTGCTGATGGCCATTTTGAGCACTCTCCATCACGTGTTCCTGCACTGCAGCGAGGACTTTGTGAATGAGCACAGGTTCAATGCGCTGATGACGCCGCTGGTGGATCAGCTGGAGAACGACCTAGTGCTGGGCCATGAGCCACTCCACCAGGCGCTCAGCAACAGCATTGCCCAGCTGGCAGTGGCCAGCAACGACGTCATGTGGAAGCAGCTCAACAGCCAGGTCCTGCTGAAGACACGCACTCCCACACCCGAGGTGCGAATCCTGGCCTTCAATAGCTGCGTGGCCATCGCCCGCAAGCTGGGCGAGAGCTATGCCACTCTGCTGCCGGAAACAGTCCCCTTCATCGCCGAACTGCTTGAGGACGAGCACCAGCGCGTCGAGAAGAATACACGGTCTGCAGTGCAGGAGCTGGAGACCATTCTGGGTGAACCAGTGCAAAAATATTTATAATAATCGCACAGTGAGAGGCTTCTTATCAAGCTGTATAAAGTTAAAGAATGCAAATGCAATATATATTCGTATTTTGGTCATCAATGGAACTGAAAACTTATTTATAGTTAGTAGCAATGGGCGCTTAGTGGCTCTTTCACTCATAGATCTCTCTTCATCTCCCCGAAGCTTACTTCCTTTCTTGCTTTTGTTAACTTTCTCATTTATTTTGGAAAGCAAAGTCCGCTTAAGCTAATGTACAACTTCTTAATAACAATCAACATTATTCTTGGCACCACATGAAGTCGAGCGATGTGCACCTCGTCTATGTATTGTAGGTGTAGGAAATGGTGGGGATGTGGGCGTTGTTGAGCGTGTTGTCGTGCGTCTCCTTGTCCTCGGGAATCTCGGGATCCTCGCGCTCCTCCTCCTCGTCAATGATGCTGATGTCTCGGATGGACGGCCGGTGGCTGCGCCGCCAGCCGCTGAGATCCTGCGGCTGCTTTGTCTTGGTCAGCAGCTTCGAGCCCGTCACGGAGATCAGGATAGCACCCAGGGGAGCGGTCAGCACGATGCTGAAGACGGATATTGTCTGGACAATGGTCGCCCAGTTGCGCTCATCATCCGTAGAGTTCTCGTCCAGATTCTTGAGGGGCACTGGACCGAGGGCTGCCTGCACGGTGGCCTTGGCCATCCACGACAGTCCCACGAAGAACTTCTCCTTGGTGTTGAGACGATCGCCGAAGGCAATGCCCGCCGTGGTGAAGATGCGCAGGATGGCGCCGGTGAAGATGCAGGCCGCTCCGATCGAGACTGTGTGCGAGTCCAGCTCGCGGATCTTGATGGTGGCGCCAGTGATGCCGAACAGGATCGGCTCGAATATCATCCAGAAGATCTCAAAGGCGGTGGACACCGGATTGTCCTCCACCTCCCAGCCGTCCTTGCACCAGAACAGGTTGGAAACAAAGGCCGAGAAGACGACACCCAGAGGTCCGGCGCCCTCGAAGCCCAATTCCTCGCTGCCATAGATGGCCATCAAGCCGCCGGTGAAGAGCAGCAGCGTCCGCAGAGGTACCGCATAGGCGTCGCCCTTCTCCGGAAAGATGCGCAGCAGCGATCCCCAGATGACGCCAAAGGCCAGTCCCCCAAGGATGCATACCGGAGCCTGGGCGATCTGGTAGCCCAGACCCTTGTCCGAGAACATCACCGTGCTGATGATACCGAAAATGGCCACCGACAGGGCATCATCGACTCCGGCCACGGCCACCACCAGTGTGGGAATACCCTTGGCCACACCATAGCCCTTGGTTCGCAGCCGGAACAGACAGGGCACCACCACCGCTGGCGAGACCGCAGCAATGATGGAGCCGAGCAGGAAGGCCCAGATCCAGGGCAGGTCGAGCAGGAAGTGCGACATCACGGCCATTACGACTGCCTCAGCGCACCAGGGGATAATGCCCAACTTCAGGATCGTCTTGTACACCTTCTTGAAGGCCTCCGGCTCCATCTCGAGGCCAGCTCGAGTCAGGATTATGGTCAGCGCAAACTTACGCAAGTGGGCCGTCACCTTGGAGAAGTCGCCATCGAGATTCGCCCAGCCCACGTTCTTGGAAAGGGAAATGCTAATTAGAGAAGCCACCTCAGGGAGCTTTAATTCGAGTGCTTTCTCACCTGGAAGAGTATGCCCACCAGAAGCATGCCAATCAGACGAGGCAAAGTAGTCAGTGATATCAGGTATCCGCCAAAGTTGGCGGCCACGGTGAGTACGACCAGGCCGAACAGCTGCCCTCCAGGGGCTGCCGAGTCGCCAATGATCACAAAGGCCGTAACCCAGATGAGGACCCCTGAAATACAGTAAGGGAATCATTAATTACTTGGAGATTGCCTTATTTTAGACATAAAACAAATAAAGATAATTCGGTTAATATATATTGAATCAAGTGTCTTAATTACCGATCAGAATGATGGAAATCAGCCGCGAGACGGTCCTGAAGGTGGGACACAGCGGGTAGGGGAAGATCTTCTGCCAGAAGGGCGGCTCCCAGGATGACGAAGGCTCCTCGCCGCGGCACTTAAGGCAGAATGTGTACATCCAGGACTCCTCCACGTAGTTGCCCCCATTACTGCTGTCACCCGCCGAGGTGTGTCCCATCTGGTGGCCATTGTACTTGGCATTGAGCACGTCCAGCGCATTCTGTCGATAGTTTTCTGAAATGAGCAAACAAGATGAGAGCCAATTAATGAATGACTGACTGGCAGCAAAAGCCCAGATCTCCGAGGGCTGTTTGTATCGCTCCGGAGTCCGGTCCCCAAGGAAATTATCTCGTCAGTTGTTATGGACCCCTAATTAGGTGATAACTATAGCCCTAATATCACAGGGGCGAACAAGCTGGCAAGCACACACACACCGTACGTCAAAGGCAAGACCTACGCAATAATATTGGAAATTATTAGAGCCAACTTCCCCCGGCCCGCTAATTGGTAATGTCAATGGGAATATGAAGTAGAGGCAGATATAGACAGAACACTGATCAAACAGGCGTAGAATTTGCATGCCTCGAGACTCCGAGACAAGCCGAGGTCGCAAAAGGAAATTACAACGCAAAATCGTTCCTCCTTTCTGGTTTTTAATTGCATTTCTATAAAATTTCCACTTTAAAATGTTTAATTACATATAATAAACAAATAAATTAGAAAGATCTTTTAAATATGTGTTGAAAATCACTCCTACTGGGAAATAAACGATCCTCCTGTCATGGAATTATTAACTCACTGACTAACCACTGATTAAATTGATCACAGAACATTTAAAAAAAGTCTATACATACTGCTTTTATAGGCCATTTTTGCACGTAGTTTTAGAGAATTCAATGCACGTACAATTTGCGGTTAGTAGAGAGTTAACAATGTGCGCCACAAAGTGGCTAATACTATTTTATAATAGCAATCGTAGCAATAAATATATTTATACCATGAAATTCTTATTTACTCTCCGCTTAAACCCAAAATATTTCCTCTGTATATGGTATATTCAACCGTTAAAATCAATCTGTACGATGCACAGAAAAAAAATATCTGTCTAAAATATTTATTCAAAATGTAAAACAGTCATAAGTAGACTCTATAGATATAAATAAATACAGAATTCTAGGCGAAACCTCTTCTAAAACTTTAGTTTTCTGTAAGATTAATATTAACTGATTTAAATTAAGATATGAAAAGTTATTTGTTCTCCGATAATGTCAGTTTTTGTAAAGCCTATTTAATAGTTAGTTGTTTAAGAATATAAGGTATATATTTTGGCAAAACCCACCGTAACTGTGCGTCGAGGCTCGGTCGCTTTCGTTGTCATGTGGCGGTGCCGAGTCCTTCAGGATGCTCTTCCTTCGCGACGGTCCTATGTCGGTGTGCGAGTGTGTGGAGGTCTGCGGGTGGAATAGGATTCGAGGTTATTTTGGCTAGACCTTAGGTGGGATCCCTTATCTTCGGGCGTAACTCATCCGATAATCAAAGCCAGCCCCACATATATATATTTTCATTAGAGAGAGATTGCACACGAAAATCCTATTTTACGATGCCCCATCAAGCGGAATGATCGCAATCGCAATCGCTCCAAGCGAATTGATACGGCGTCACTGCGGCACTCACCTGTGAAATTTTACGTCTCGGATTTTGCTCATAGGCGGGATTATCGTATCCGGAGCCACCGCCGCCCATAACTGGCGGATCGGCAATAATGCTGACCCGCCGCTTGGGCTGGCTTTCGATGACAATGGTGCTCTTGTGGTTGCCACTGCCATTGGAGTTGGGCATGGGCACATCGCTGGTCAGGGGATTCGGAGACGGTGTGACGTGGGTCGTGGGTGCGGTAATGGGTGCCGGGACACCGCCGGCGGAATCCTCCCGAGCGCCAGGCTCTCCCGTGGCCGTCATCGTCTTGTGGATCTGTCGAACGAAGGTGGATCTACGATCAGTGATCTGGACGCCATGGACGGGGTCTAGTGGGGGTCTTAAGGGCGGAGAGGCTTACACTAAACATCAGAGACTGCGTTCCGAGTCGAGGGTAGGAAATTATTGGGGTATGCGACCGATATGCGACTTTTTACAACTATCTCGTTCGACGTTTAGCAATGAAATAAATTCATTACCACGCGGTGGGTATCCGACAGCTGCAGGTGCACACGCACACCTGTGCGGGACCGCACAGACACTCACAGACACCTGCTATATGGATACACTGAGCGAAAAGGCAGGATGCTAATTGGAAGCACCAACTGGTCGTTATTGGAGCAGGGAATGTACATAGTTTGATCATCAAAGGCCTAAAGCGATAATTGCACGTCTTATGTTCGCAGCAAATTATATTACAAAAGGAGTTTTAAAATATTTTAAAAGTTCATTTATTATATTAAAAATATTATTTTGATGACTAATAATCACACTTTGGATGAATGATTAATGGTCTAATGGTTATTTTCACACTCAAGACTTGAATACTGTGTAAATAAAAACAAACTGAGGGCCATAAAATGAGGTTATAAATTGTGGGTCTTAAACCTTTATAAATCAAATAGATAAATTAATGGCAAGAATTTATGCAGTAATATTAATTCAATAAGTGTTTTATTATTTATTATTTAGACATTGTTTATTGTTTATTATTTAGTCATTGATGTTTCCAGGTAATCTTTACTCACAGTATTCAAATTAATAATTCCATTTCACACCTTAGCATTTCCTTGGCTTATATGGTAAGCATTTTCGCTCACTGCATTGTGAAGTTGTGAAAACGTTAAAGAGTAACGTAAATATTAAATAAATATTGTAAAAAATACTCAAAACCTCAATAAAAATTAACGGCAATTAGCTTTAATTATATCACCGGGCGAGAAAGAGCTACACGGCATAGATATGAACACATATGTACATACCCTATATCTCCGGCTATGAATATGTAAAAACCTGGTCGGTTCTCGCTTTGATGACCAAGAAGTTTTTCAGCCATACAATTATGACGCGTTTTATCTAAACAAATTCACGTGAGCCCGGTTCAAATTCACCCTTTTTTTCCCCCTTTAATTATCTAACCGAGGCGTCGAGACGTTTTGAAATAATGAGGCTGAATTGATTATTTCATACATTTGGGAGATTATTTGTTTTCGGGTCTGTCTTTGTGCTTTTTTATTTTGTTGTTTTTATTTATATTTTTTCGATTCTGCGGCAAGGAGAACAAAATGTGACATCAAGTCATGCGGTTCGTTAGCTGAAATCAAACAAAGCCACAGGCATGCTGGCCCGCTTGCCAGGCAAAAGTTGATATAAAATTGTTTTTTCAAAAGTTTCGTTATACAATTTGCTAATTTATGGTTCACACAAAAGCCAATAGCAAACAGCAGGTGACAAGTCCCACTGAAATGCGAGCAAATTGATTTAATGTGATTTTTAATCCCCCTTCTGGGGGTGAAGAAACTCCCCAATAAATATGAGCTCCTATTTGAACTTGTACAATTCACTTACCCCGCCATTAAACAATGTGCCACCACAAGACGACTTTATTCACGCTCTAAATATAGACTATATAGAACTGGGAAAGGGGGCTTGATATAAGGCGGATGGATCGGAGAAGAGTCTATTTGCAATCACAACTGCATAATTGGCCAGCCACGCTCAGTGTCTTCAATTAGCGCCGACTCAACAAAAGTCTGCTATTGATATGAGTGATTTGCCGCGAATAAATTGTTTTAGACAATATTTATGTTTGGGCAGTCACCTCCCAGACTTTCCTGCTCCATCTCAATCTTGGTTCGGAGCGATCCCTGAAAAGTTCAGAGCTTCGAGTTTTTCCCTAATTTATTTTTTTATTTTCGGGGGCTTGAGGCTCTAATTGACGCGTGTCTGGCTCGGCGACGAGTTGACAAACTTTCGACACTCACTATCATCATCATCATCGGCGTATCGTCGTCACGTGCTATCAGGCGAACAAATGGCGAACAAATGGCGAACAAAGGGGCTTAATTAGCATTCGTGTGTCACCAGTTAATGTCTTAGGCCCTATATAGGCAAATATATCTAGACATATAACCTTAAGTGCTCACAAAACCGACTAACTAATCTTAGATTTCGGTATGCAGGTCACTCGGGGGAATCCTCAACTGGGGAATCCTCAACTGTCATTATAATTACTCAGAAGTCATTAGAATTGGACAAGTCAGAGTAAAAATAAACATAACTTTGTCAAAACCGCCTTATTTTCAATTCGGAAAGCTTTTCTGTGGTAGTTTTTAGTTGGTTAATTAATCTGCATATTGAGTTTAGAAATTAAGAAAAATAAATTTGTTATCAATTTTTGACAATTTTAATGATGTAACCCCTTATAAAATTTTGAAAAATTGGCAAAAATTTTATTTTCAATTTTTTAAAATATTTTATTGCTAAATAATCGGAATTTTAACGGCGAATCGGGAAATGTACGGCATTTGGCTATCATTTCATTATTGGCCATAATATGCTCTCCAGAAGCCCTGAAATATTCGCATATTTGATTCTGCAATTTAATACCTTATTTTTTTGGACAAATCACATTTTAAAATAACCATAACTAAGCCAAAACAGCCTTAATTTCAATTCGGAAAGCTTTCTGTTTTATTTTTTAGTTGGTTAATTAATCTGCATACTCAGATTCGGAATTACAAAAAATAAATTTGTTATCAATTTTTGACAATTTTAATGATGTAACCCCTTATAAAATTTTGAAAAATTTGATAAAATTTTATTTGTAATTTTTTCAAGTATTTTATTGCTAAATAATTAAGATTTTAACGACGATTCGGAATATAAACGGCATTTGGCTATCATTTCATTTTTGGCCAAACTATGCTCTTAAGAAAGCCTCAAAGATACGAATTTTTTTGTGGGTATTTTTTAAAATAAAATGTTATTATTATTACAAAATGGGGAATTTCAAAATAGTAGTCAGAAATATGTAAATAAAATATAAGAGCCTACGTTTTTTTTTACAAAACTTCCTTGTTAAAATTACATAAAAAAAAATTAAACAAAAATAAATAAATGAAATATTGTATGATGGGTTATCGGTTATGATGGGGAAGTACGTAAGTTCATCTTCAAACTTGTCCTGAATATTTCTAAGATAAAGCTTTCTTTTAAATTAAGTATTATACAATTACGATGTTGGACAATAATGCTTATTAATATTTTACTTTAATTAAATACACTTTCCTGTTGGATATATGTATATGCCAAATATCTGGGATGGAACATAAGAAGGCTCTGTCCTGCATTAATTAAGAATGAACCCTAAAATGTTGCATATAGTTAATATAAGCTGATCAAGCTGCTTTAAGAGAGTTATTTTTAAAGAAATTAATTTAATTTAATAATATAATTATATAAAGTAGTTCCTTTTCCTCATTAACTATAGTTCAAACAACAAAAAATCTTAAATAAAAAGAAACCGGTCGAATGGCAACTAAATGCTTGGTTAAAAACCTCAACAACGTTTTAGGAAATATACATTCCTTTATATACATTCATTTATAATCATTTAGGGCTTCAAAATGGATTGAATAATAAGAATCCAAACGAAACGACTTCCATCCAAGAAAATCCATTCGGCTAATTGTTGTTCCCAGGTTTCTCGTTGGGTTTCCTTTGAACATGGCTGGGTTATTTTTGCATTCAGCTTTGCCGCTGTTTTCATCAGTTTTGCCGCTCTCTGACCTTGCCGGAGGTTGCCCTCTCCCGCCTAGGTTCCTCCTGGCCTGGCTTATACCTACTCCGAAAGCATTTTGCATTGGCAACGAGCGAACGACGACAAGGAATGATTCTACGTGACATGTTTGCCAGATCGAATTGGCCAGAGCGCAAGCAAATTCGCTGTAGTTAGTTGGCTGGGGTCAGTTGGCCAGAGCGGGTGCTGGCCAGTTGGGGAGCAGTGGAGACGGCCTGGTCAGGGCCCGGATTACTTATCACGAACGTCGCCAAGCCGTTTTCGTTTTTAGCTACTTCTCCGAGCGCTACAAGCCCCGTTGCACAATGGCCAAAAGCAGAGGGGGGGAGAGAGCCCAATTGGGCCAAAAACATTTACATTTTACACCGATTTTAAAAATTGCGTAGGTGTCCGATGGGTGCTTCTGTGCTTCGCTGGCTTGGATGTGGATGTGGCCAAGTTTCAGCCACCGGTGACGGTGACGCTAGCCATTCTTGACTTGGCTCCGCCTTCGCCTTATTGCCTTTGTGTTAATCTAATCGCGTGCTCTGAATGAGCGTTGTCTGCCAGACTAGTGTATTCCATATAGTAGATAATCAAGGCGATAATAAGGTCCGAACTGTTACACAATTAATCCCCCAGGCACTTGAGCGCAGGAA
The DNA here is from genome assembly GCA_008042775.1 of Drosophila pectinifera. Taxonomy (NCBI): domain Eukaryota; kingdom Metazoa; phylum Arthropoda; class Insecta; order Diptera; family Drosophilidae; genus Drosophila; species Drosophila pectinifera. The sequence goes on along the minus strand of VNKC01001775.1, from coordinate 40,974 downwards.
GCGTGTAAATTCAAAGATCGATTCACTGGAATCGCCAGGAATTCAAATGGAGGAAACATTTCACTTGATATTGCTGCGGAATGCTAGAAATCATCAATGGATAGACCCTTGGACACCTGGCTAATCTCACTCATACTCTTTAAAGGGGTATTATTGCTTGGTTAATATCAGTCTTCTTAATAGAAAATAAATTATAAAGAACATTCTTGTTGGTTTCCTTTGAGCCACCCTTTGTTTATCACAAAAAGCTATGGGAATTCTAAATATTTAAAGGAACAAATTACACATCTTAATAACAAATTATAGTAAGGTTTAAAGAAAATAATTTTTATGTATCAGAGGGTTTTACGGAAATCACTAGAGTTTTGTATTGACTCAAAAATATGTCTTAAACTATTCTACAAAATGTTTGTTCTTAATAAAACATATACCCGCTAAAATTGGTACAATAAATGTATTGCCTACTTTTAGATACATCTTAAAGTGATTCCAAATCCCTAATGATTTCTGGATTTCTACTATAGATTTTATTTACTCTAAACTCTTACGATCGTAGAAAATGTTTAGAAATATCAAATCGGAAAAATAATATTTGTTCGCCTAGGCCTTGCCTTTATTATTGTTATTATTCTGGTACTGTGTTTGTATCTCTAATCATTTATGGAAATAAAAAAATAAAGTATGTTTACAAACTAAAATAGATCTATTTGTTTACTTCGAAGTTAAAAAACTTTCCATTCGCAGACCTATATTCCTAAATGATAATACCAATGACTTCGCTTCATTCTTAATTGTTTATCAATAAAGTGGAGTTTATTGCCACGTATATAACTTCAGTGTGACGTCAAAGGACAGTTTCAATTGATCAATTAAATCGCAGAAGACTCCCATTCCAAGAATTCTCCAAATAGAACTTGGCGCACGTAAGCCTTGGTTTTTTATGGCGCCGGATTTCTTTGGAGCCGATCGGGGCCAAGCTTTCACAAAGCAATCTCAGGTCGTATATTTGCATTAATTTATAACAATATAAAAGACTTTTCGATGATTGATCGCAGCCTGTAGAAATCCATGTTCGCAGCTTATCTGACCCACGCGGCCGATAGGAAAGGGGCGCTTATACCGAAAAAGATTTAGCCATAAAACCGACGACAAAATCGACAACAAGGAAAATAAAAATCCACAGAACACTTGATCGAGCCGATCATAAAGCCCGAAGGCCGATAAGGCGGGATGAGGCACTATATATGTGGCCATATAGCCCCTTATCGATCAGACGGATGAGTTAATTGGCCGTATTGCCCTACTACCCCAACTACCGTGTGGCCAAGTGTGAATCGTGATTGATTCCGAATGCTAAATACGCAGCCAATTGCGATCGGATCGCGAAATATGTGTGATTACTCCACTTACGAGTGTTTCATTAACGGGCCCACTCCACTCGAATATCAATCAGCCATGAAAGTTATTCAATTTCGATTTCGATTTCATTTCTGATTTGTTTTGGGATTCCGATCCCTCCCAGGTGCCTTTATCTCCCTCAATTGCGGGAATTGTTTATTAAAACATTATCAATATCTGTAATCCGCTGTCGGATCCACTTCACTCCGTTCTACACTCGTTCTGTCTGGCTTTGGCTTCGTCATTAGCAGCGTTGACAACTGCTAATTGTGGTAAGTGCTTATTGGCCAAATTTTCCTATGTATACGATAAGATTCGCTTGGGCTTCGTTTTTAATTATACATGTATCTGCCTTACTTTTAGTGGGTCGTTCCTTATCACTGGAGACTCCCAATGAGACTTCCTCTGTTTATCTCAGTTGCTCACCTGATGAGCTCGACTGATGAATGATTTCCATTGGTAATATCATGTTTATGATGATATCAAAAGCTATTACGTCCAGCGGCATGTTTTGATCTGGATCAAATGAAATAAACTCGGCTTATCTTAAAGAGAAAAGCTTTAAATCTGCACCTTAATATCTTATTAAGAGTATTTATTAATACTTTTGCTTAAAAGGAATTCGTTGCAGCACAAATATTCAATAAACTTAAACGAATCCCAATCTCATGCGCACTTAAATAAATAAATAAACCCGTTCTGGACCTGACCCGCTCGAGGAGTTCAGTGAATATGATTTAAAATTATGATTAAATCGGTAGCACTGCAAATTGGTTTTCCTCCGACAATAAATACTGTTATGCATGCATTTCGAGTTCATTAAGAAATCATTCACTGGCATTAATTTCGGCAAATATGCAAATGCCAGGCAAAGCGTTAATAAAGTAAAATGTGTGAGCCAAATTAATAACGCCACAAAGTCAATGCAAGCGCCTCAATCATAAGTGTGATTTGCATTTGCCCTGCGGCGGTTTTCGTATTTAATTGGTCAACTCATGTCTCCCGAAAAACACGTACAGACCGAAATGTGAAGTATCTTAAGTATTTACTTAATTATATTTCCGACTGGGTGGGGGGGAAGGGTGGAGAGTGCCAATCGGAATTCCCGGGAGGCTAAACCTACTTTGTATTCGCACGGCGGGCAGGAAATTAGACAACTTTCGTTGATGTCTCAAGTCTCCGGGCTCACTCTATATCTATATCACTGTTGGTTTTTCTCCGCAGCCAGTTTCACTTTTTCTCGGAAGCGTGTGAGAGCAGTGCCAATTAATTAGGGGACATAAGTCGCTCTGAGGGGACTTTTACTTTCATATTCACAGAACGCGAAGAAACGGAAGCGGTGGCGGTGACGGAGGCGAAGACGATCCGCAACCTGCTTAAAAGCACGACTAAGTCGCTGCAAATTAATGCAGGCGTTTTATAGGCACACACACACTCACGTGCTGTAGCCGCGATCGGAAGAATTGAATCGAAGAATTGAACCTCTCTCGCTGCTCGCCGCGGCTCGCTCTCTCTTGAAGTAATGACGCCGCAAGACTTCTTTATCTTCCTGAACGATACAACCACCCACCAAGGCGCGCTCTCCGGTTCGAGCCAATCGGTAGCCAATAGTTGTAAGCCAGTTGTACTGCTCTTGCCACTCCACACTACCAGTATCTGTGGTGATATAGCCCCTATAGCCTGTCGGTCAGCAGAACAACAATTTCGTGGTCGTTTCCCAAGCCACTCGACAATCGGGCTATAAATTCATCTATCGGTGCTTTTGGAATTTACTATGGCAAGTGCGAATGCAATGTCACAAGTGTGTACCAGGCGCTGCGAAAATACATTATTTATACAGCCATATATGACACGAAAAAGTATGCAATAAAAATGATTGATGACTCGAGATTACGCCTGGTTTTCCTTTAATTAGTCAGTCTTGAAGCGTTCAATCAATCGAAAATCGAAAGCATTTGATGGGTTTATAGCCCATCGAATCGAAAAGTAAATTTATACTATATTTCCCTATCAGTAGATCAAGTTTAAGGGGATTTAGGGGACGGAAGCAGGCCATTTGGTAATTGACGATCTAATTGATTTAGCTATATCAATAATACTCTTATAGTATTACAGCTCACTAAGACCCCAACTGTTTGTTTATATTAATCATTTGCAATAAGGGAATTAGTGTACGCATAAAGTTGTCTGTTTATTTGTTTAGCATTTGCATAAAACCCAATTTGATCATTTCGGTGTATTTGCTCTGTATAATAATTACTGGCACAAATCACGATACATCCAAAAACTGATAAAAATACCTGCTGAGCTATTATTTACCACCAGACAGGGGAACGTATTCCTTTTGATATCTGCGCCATAAACTGTGTTTATGTCCATAAACTCTTCAAAGATTTCCACTGCGATTCACTTGGGTAAACTCATTGTGATTATCGCTGAACAAGTACATGTATATGATACTATGTTTTCTGCTATTGACATTGTGACAATTCAGTGGAACAACTGAAAAAAAGAGAGTTAAATAGATTTGCTCGGTGCTTTTCCGCTATTTTCCGCCAGAGATTTAAATTTGTGTGACTTTACCCGCATAAAGCAATCTAATGCCGGCATACCATTAAAATTGATTTCACTCCCGGCATTTAATATTTATTGTAAATTTGTTTATCTAATTTCCGGCAATATATTTGCCCATTTTGCAGCTTAAACATATATAGTATTATCTGCATATTGTTTTAAGCACTCACACCCACTTATGCTACACCTCGAACATACACCAAATGGCCGAAATCAATTGAATTCAAACAATCCGCAAAATTGGTAGAATGTATAAACTTTTGGCGTGGAACTTCTCTAATTATTTGAGTGGCAAATGGCAACCGTAAAGCGCGACAGAGCACCGAGCTGGCGACTGAAAGTGTGGCGAGGTCAGGGATTAGTTTGGGGTCTCCATAAATTAACTTTGCCAAAATTACAAACATTTTACCCATTAAAACCCAAATCACAACCCGCACACAGACACTGCCTGGCATACTGGCACACGACGTATAGGGGATAGCTGCTGCCGGATGGGAATGGAGCAATTTCAATTAAAGCTAATTACAACCAATATCGACTGCCAACAATGTCAAGCATCAAATGCGACGAAGCCACCCGAGAGGAGCCAGGTCGGTCGGTCGGTCGGTTGGACGGTTGGACGGATGGATGGATGGGTGCCGGGATGACTGGCTGACTGGCTGACTGGCTGCCTGGATGTCCGGATGCCTGGTTGAATGGTCTGAAGCCCGGCTAGTGTCATGTCTGGGGCCTACACTGCGAGAAACGGCGACGATCCTCTCGCACGGTGTCACTCAATGTCGCGGCGAGTGCCGCCTGCGGGGCGTTAAGTCCTCCGCCGCACGGGGAGGTGCATAAGTAAACGTTGTTGTCCCCCACTGAGATGCGGCCATTGGGATGGACCTTGATCATGGAAGGGAAATGAGATAAAAGCAATATATATATATAAAATTATATATTCAAATTAACTTGTTAAATACCGAATATAACACTTGGTTAAGTCTATTATCCTGTTCTAGATTTTATATTTAAGTACAAAGATATATGAATAAATTCTAACTATTTATTACAAACACCGATACCTTTATTTAAAATACTACAATTCTGTGCTTATCGCTGAGTTAGTTATTAAGCACTCAATCAGATATAAAGTCCTGTCTAAAAAATGATATTAAAGACCCAGAAAAAACTCTCATATTTCATTTTTATGAAGCCTAGCCTCCCTCACAGGTCCACTCTTGTGGGGATCAGGGAGGCTGAGAAGGATGTGTGAGAGGCGGCAGCTGCTTGAGGGTCTCCAAGCTAGTGTCTGAATTTGAGTCACAGCCCGTTGCAAATGCTGCCGTTGTTGCCGTGGAATAATTAAAGCAAATTTGCACTTCAGACAGTCGCCCGTGGAAAAACAAGACAAACAGCTCAGCCCGCAACACTGGCGACCCACAACAAGAGCGGAGCCAAAGCACACGACCCAGGTACAATCGAGGATACCTTCATCCTTCCAGAATAAGAACAAAAAGTTGGCATGAGGTAGCCGAGTGCCCCGACTAAGAAATACCGGACATTTCGTTTACATTGTTGTTGGCAACACGTATATTAACATATAGTAACTGATTAAGTTTTAGTAAAGTTAATTTTGTTTTTGATTTTAACAACTTAAGGAGATAACTCAATTTTTTTTGCTCGCTTAGTCAAATTTTTATTACATTAAAGGCATCACTTATGTTCACATTATGAGGTTCTAAAGAGTTTTGTGAGCATCCGTCTCCTCTAAGTGTAGTTGGGATAACTTTCATTGAATATGACACCAGAGATAGTGAACTTGTCCTTGTGCTCTAGTTACTGAGCTCCTTTTGATAGATCCCAAAGGACCCAGCATACTCTTCGAGTACCGGCTGTCCCACAACACCGTCACCTTCCACTGTCAACAAATAAAAAAGGGTTTTCCAAGTGTTTGGAGGACTCGTACCTCCTGCAACGACAATAGCAATAACAACGATGCACAACAAAATATCAGTGAGCCGTGAAAGTATGGGAAAAAAGTCTATATGTATATATGTATGTCCTTTAGTACGTATGTATGCAGGGCAAGGTACCGGTTTACATGTATGGGTATGCTAGTGTAAAGTGGAACACAGCCCAGCAACACAAAAACCATACTAGTGAGTGGCACCGAGAGTTGAAACAGGAGCGGATCGGTTGAAAGCCGGTTACTAAGAAGAAAGTAAAACTACATTTTAAATTAAACTATTTAAACTGAAGGAGAGGAAGCTAAATATATTCCGTTTAAATATAAATGGTAACTAGCATCAAGTTTGTTTCCAAATTAACTGTAAACTTTTTCCTTCTTGCTTTGCTGTAACATTTTGTAGCATACTTTTGGACATAGTATCAACTGAATTTTAGGTTTACAGCTATTTCTTTAGCATTCTCTTTTTCTTCTTATTAATTGTCCTTTAAATTCATCATTATATTTAATTAAACTTATATATTGTACTTTATTATTTGTTCTTAAGCACGAGGATTAAGTAAGCTAAATAAGTCCATGCTCTCCCGCTCCGCTCCCGAGTCCCGTTGAAACGAGAGCGAGTCGGAAAAAAGGAAGCCGAAGAACGGCCGCGATGACGGACTCGTGCGGATGCTGCCGATGAGGATGCCGTTGCCGTTGCCGATGCCTCGGCTTTTCCTGTGGCATTTCTCACTTGCTGCGCGCAACAAGGACCAAAAAATGCCTGCACAGCAACAACAATGGCAACAACAGCACCGAGCACGCTACAACAATAATAATAACGAATGGAAACAATAAACTGAGCTTGCGCCAAATACGAAAAACGAAATGCGAATATTTGTGGGAAAAACGAGCGACGAACCTCTCGCTCACGACGGCAAGGACAACAGCAACAACAATGGAGCGGCGAGATGGGAAAACAAAATCAGACACACACACACACCCACACGAACCGCACGAACGAAGAGCGGCTCTCACCGAAAGCTGCTCAAAGCCAACGTTTCGGGTGTGCGTGTGTTTGCTTGTGTAGGTGGCTTGCTATGTGTGAGTGCCGATGGGAGAGAATCAGCCGAAAAAAGTTTTCAACTTGAAATTGAACTGTGTGCCATAGTTGAAGGAAGAAGCAGCAGGCAGCAGGCAGCATCAGACAAATTGGAGAGCGCCCGTTGTTGCCGTCACTGTTGTAGTTGCTGTTGTTGTTGCTGCAGCTACTCATCTCTCTCCCCTGGCTTTCACCGTTGGCTTTGTTGTTGTGGGAGCGAAAATATTTTAACGCAATTAGAGTCGGAGCATCGTTGTGTCAGCATCAGAGCAAGAGCGAACGCGCACGCAGACGGACACGGACACGGAGTACGGATAGAACGCAAGAGGAAACAAGAAAAACAAGCAGAACAGAACCGTACAGAGCCAGAATAGGAAGTAAAAGTGTGACGTGTAAAAAAAGTTATCTGGCAGGCAGTGTTAAAAAGTGTGACCAGCGATAGAAAAAACTCGAGCAGACTCAATTAACTGTGAAAACCTGCTGCTCGCCAAAGACAAAGCCAAGCATAAGCGGGCACCTACACATACGCACGCACACGTACATATAAGCCGTGCGACTGGGCAAGAACGTCGGGCAACGAGCGAGCGAGAGAAGTGAAGGTGAAGCTGAAGGAGAAGCGCGAACAATTTGTTGAATACAACGGGACATTCAGCAAAAGATAAAAGCGAAAGTGAAAACCAAAGAAATGCCAAACTAAATTTGTTGGCCAAATAAACTTATAATACTTCGCGGGGTCGAACAAACGAGAACTAAAATAAAACTACAGGCAAATTCCCAGCGTATCCTTACAGAAAAAAGGGGAGAAAATTGGCGGCGCAAAAGTTAAAAGGGACAAAGGCGATTAAGCAGCTTGCCAAGGACGAGGACCAACAGCTCGAAAGGTGAGCCCAAATAAGTCATGCTAAAGTAAAAGCAAAAGGACGAAGCACGCAAAAAATAAATGTACAGGCAAAGTTGCTCCTAGTAATACCGACAAAAAACTAGGGTGTACCGACTTGGTGTTGCCCTTAACTATTGACTTTTTAATGTCTTGGGTTTCCTAAATCCATAATCCGGTATTCTAGTTAAGTCAACTTAAGCTTTGGCTTTTTCCTTAAAATTCACTAAGATCTTGTTAAAGGTAAATAGTTGGATTGGATATACAGCTGATCTGGAATATGGTCAATCTGCATCAGCCGTATTCATTGCTGAACTTCCTCAGCATTCAGTATAGTAACCATTCGTAGGAACTCAAACCAATTCATAAAATGGTACTACCTGGTATTATTGTGGTCAAACCTCGTCTTTCTTGGCACAGACCCAGCACACCCTTGTGATCTAGTAGTAGAGGGTACAAAAATAAAAACGCCCCAAACAGATTTTTTCCCTCTTGGAAAGTGACAGTCGTCGACGTTGCCGCTGACGTCGCGTCGTCGCCTTGCAATGCCTCAAGATGCCTCTGCCGCGGTCGCTGCCGACGCTACGCCGCAGCTCCTTCTTCTGCTCCTTCATCTTGTTCTCCTCTTGCTCCTACCTCCTTCTCATCTGTCGCTTTTCAATTCACCCTGGGCTGCCTGCCGAGAGAGACAGAGCAAGAGAGAGAGAGAGAGTGAGAGCTACACTCCTCTGCTTCTTTGCTCCCTTGCCCACCATAGTTGTTGGTTTTCCTGTTATTCATAGGCAAACATAGGCAAACAAGCAGAAGCAAGGCAAAGAGCAACCTGCGTGGCTGAAACAACAGCAACAACAACGGCCGCAAACATCAAGGACCGCTGCGAGGGCGGATCTCCGATTGAAATTAGCCCGGCTCGGGACGAAATTATGCCAAGAGTCAAAAAGATGACATTAGGCCTGTGAGCCACTTTGCGATATTGGCCACCTTTGAGTTAATTCCATCAAGCGCCGCGGTCCGCCCCGGAAAGTATGCTTTGGCTTCTGCGCTCGCTGCGTTAATCCCATCAAAAAGAATTTTATACGAGCTCCTCTGGGGCTTTTTTTGGGTCAGAAAGCGTCAAAAAGTCAACCGCATCATTTAAATATGGCCGAAAATTTAAAAGAAAGGCATTCCGGACCTAACAGCGTTAGAGCACAATTTGCATCTGTCCCAAATTAGTTAGAATTTTATTACGTAGGCTTGCTATATTTGAAAATATGCAAAATAACTTCTGTAAAAAGAATTATTTCATATTATTTTTATCAAGAAAAGTTTAGGTAGTAAAGTATTAGTATTAAAGATTATAAGTTTCCCTAGATCAGTACAAAATATCTGTTAAATTTGTCCATTTATTTTTATTTATTTACTTTAAAGGTTACTTGTTTATTTCTTTTGTATTGTATATATTGAAACACCTAGACAATATCGGATTGCTTGTTACCCACTGAGCTGCCCTCGCTCCATCGACGGCTGGCGATGGCGGCAGTGATAATTCATGTCCCGCTGACATTTTTGGGTCAAAAAACTAAAATATTATGTGGTTGCTCTTGCCGTTTGGCTGAAACATGTGAGTGTGAGTGTGCGTGTGCCTATCCGTCTGGGTTAGAGCTCGTGTCTGTCTGTCTATGTTTGCTGTATTTGTGTTTGCGGCTTGTAGTCATTATTTCATTCAACCTTCAGAACACCACCCCTTGTTATCCATCATCCCGTGGAGGGTTCTCGCCTGTGGTGCGTGAGTCTGACTGGCATTCCGGCAGATTAAAATTGCATCCGGCGCGCCAAACAAAAGACTGTTGACCAATTTCGCTTAAACATAAAACAAGGAAAAATTACCAACGGTCCTGGCAAAGGTTCAAGCCAGCACACACACACACACACACAGACATTCACTAAATAGCGACAAACAAGGCGAGGACACAAGCACACACATAAACCCACGAAGGCAAACAGAAATGAATTCATAGTAAAAGTCTTAATTGAAATTTTTGCCTGAAATGTGTACGGAGGGGATTTTTTACTGTTCTGCGCCACCTAAAATGAAAGCGATGTGTCCATGGCGGGACCTGTATATATATCATCCATATATAGGATATATACAGAGATGTGTGTGTTTGCTGGCTGGCTGGCTGGCTGCCTGGCGGCAACTTTGTGTGCCACCCAAGCTCGGGACAAGCCAAGTCAGCCGAGGAAAAAAGCAAAAGTCGTGGCCTATGGTGTGAACGGATCCGTTGAGCAGGACGCAGAGCTCATGAGGGAGGATGAGATTCCTGGGAATTGCAGGCGGGGATAAGGTGGAACTTTGTTCGGCTCTTGGCTTTACCTTTGTATCATATTCTTTTATTTAACTTTGTGTATGTGTTTCGTATTTCTATTAGACGCCTTCTCCAGCTTCCCAGCTTCCCAGCTTCCCAGCAAAGTGAGAGGCAATCAACGTTGCGCTGGCAAAGAGTTAAATGTTTGATTACAAAATTGCATTCTACACCTTGGGGATTTTTTCTAATTTGGAATTCTCCACTTACTGAGAGCTACGGGTATCGAAGGCGTAATAAGATTAAATTCTTTAAACAAAGTTCCTGTTTTAATAAATGCGTAATTTCAGCTTTAAATAATAATAATAATAGTATACGTCCAAAAAGTATTCTGGGCTACCAGCGAAATGTTTATATACAATAAAGCATACACTGAGTGGATTTTATATATTAATTAATTAATTTTGTGTACGAAAACATGTAAATATTTATATGTAAACAGTGCAAATTCCGCTGAATATTTTCTCAAATTGAAAATATCTGAGTAATTGTGTGAAAAGCAATTAAGTATAAAGTGTTCAGGTATTTAAATGCAAACATTAATTTTAATCAGGTAAAACATTTTCAATTTACTCGTTTTATTGGAAAAGTTAAATTTTCCAATAATTACGCATACGCCATGTTAGCCACCACAAAGTAAATTATGCATAAAAAGGAATTATTGCTAACCATATTTAAACGTGCGGCACTATTGATTTTTTTATGGTATAATAATAAAGCAATAAACATAAAAGTGTATAAAGTTTGCTTTTAACTAAGTTAAATCGAGTAATTTCGCATTCACTTTGTGCACCACAATTAAACCAAATTTCAAATACATAATTGAGCAAAAACACACATAAGTGCATAGTTGAATATATTAAAAAGAGCCGTGTTGAGGTACATTCGCTCATAATTATTTATTAACGAATGGCATTAATTATAGAACAAATCAGTTGTACCATGGCTTTAATGGCTTTAATGCGGAATTTTAAACACTTTAGTAGAAGCTTTTTTATATTACTGTAATTATTCTGCATACTCACACACAAGACTGACTTAATTAGGAACTCTACATAAATAGATTTCATAGGAAGTCAACACAAAATCCAATTGAAGAGGGAATTGAATGGAAATCTGGCAACGAAATGTTTAAATAATGCACAATTTTCTTTGTAACCCCAACATGGGAAGCTGTGAAATTAGTGATTTATGTCGTGATGGATTTTATAAAATATTATTTATGCTGCAAATCAAATCAATAAATGGAAAATGATTTAAGGCAAGCGAATTATTTCAGCAAATCACTCATACGTCACGTTGCCCATGGCCTCTGCAATGCAGTCGAACCCGCATTGCATTAATTAACATTCAACTGAATAATTAATATAATTATAAGAGGAAATAAAAACGGAAATGGATTGGGGTTACATTTGGAAAATCTAGGGTTTAGTGACTTGTGCCTTGTGATGAATTTGGTAATTTGTTAAGCCATTAGCTTTACTTTCGAAAATAACTCTTATCGAGGGTGGGGAATTAACAAATGGCCAAGAGATTAGGGGACATGAGAGCTAGTGGCAAATCTAACATGGCTATAAACACAAGATCCAACACTTTTGTGGCCAACACCCCCAACCCGCAACCCCTGGCTAGCCCCGCCCCCGGACCGTTTGCTTTGAATGGGGAATGAATCTGAATCGAAATGTTGTGTTGGCTAGAATTTATGTGTCTATTGCCAAAGGATTCTATGCAAGGGGACACAAAGGCGACAGCAGCCAAAGGAGATGAGCCTGTTGTGGACGGCAAGACGACGTGGCTGAAAAGGGTGCTGGAGTGGGGCGTGGGCCACTCCCACGCCCCCCCACACACACACACGCAGGCATACATACGCAATTACACGCCCACTTTGCTTTATCTTTGCAACTGTTACAAAACTTGGCTTTATCTTCTCCATCAGATCCTTCTTTTTCTGTCGTTTGCGTGCTGTGTGTGTTGTGTATTTGTGTGTTTGTGTGCGTGTTTATCTTGCCCAGAAGCTATATAGTTTATCTATGTGCATGTTTGTTGTTTGCTGGCGGTCGTCGACTGGTGTACACTTTTCCGCACTTATTCCATATTTAAGAGGCAATTTATATTCCCTTTTTTGCACTCTCTATCTGCCAGCTAGCCCTGGCTCTCTCTCGTTCAGTCTCTCCCGTCCGGCGGTCTATTCAGCTTGCCTTTCACTTCAGCTACAGTTTCCGCTGCTTGCCTCGGCTGATTCTGTTTCAGATTCTGTTTCTGATTTAGCCGCCAACACAGGACACAACGCAAAAACAAGTGGAAACGCAGCAGAAGCCTGCTTTCGGCAGGGAAATACCGCGTACACACTGTTGGAAAATGTGTTGCATACCCGAAGGGGTTTCATAGCTGCAAATGTTCCAGAGGCCACTCTGACCTTTACAACTAGTTTATCCTCTAAATTTAGAATATATACATAGATATATACCCCAATATAATATATAACAATTTAACAACAACATAAACATATTCAATATTACTTAAAATAGAAACGAATTCCTTTGAAACATTTTTATTCTTATTTATAAATAGACATTGCTCTAAATAAGGATTCCTATATGCTTTCATGGAACTTCTATGGCAATTAATCCAATATACCCCTAGACTACACGAGTACCGGATATCAAAGGCCTTATCCGCCCACTAAGAAGCAAACAGGAGCCAGCTTACCACTAGTGCTCCTCCATTCCGGGCCCACTTTGCGTGGTCTTGGCCCCCTCGCTCCGTGGCTTATGCTGCGGCTGTCAGTAGGCAATTATCATTTTTTGAAATGAATAAAAACGCTAGCTGCCGCCGGTCCTCCTAGCCTCCTGGCCCCTGGTCCATATGAATGCGGTGTGCGTGTACCACGTAGCATCCGCAGATGCTAGTGTATCTAAATGGCATTTCCATAGGCACAGTTGCCACGGACTCATCCGACTTTGCCGCCGCCTTTTTGCACCTTGCGGCTATTGCAGCGGTTATGGCTCTGGTTCTGGTTTTGACTCTGGCTGCCGATCCAAATCCCACTCCCAGTCCCAGCCCCAATCCCTATCCCGTTCCCGCTCGGCTTTTCCTCGCTGGCTTTTCCTTCTTTTTTATTGTGTCATAAATTATTCAAACGTAAACCTCATCAGCGGGCGGCAGGCAGCGGATCAGGATAAAGATGCGGCCCAGCCCCTCGGCCTATCCTGCTGCTCCGCTCCTCATTATCAGCGGCAGACATTTAACGCACACTCCTCCATATAGTCGTATATCCAGGCACTCCGCATGTCCTTATTTTCGTATCTTATACGCCGGCTGTCCCCCGCAGACAAAGCACACTGGTCAGGAAGTGATTAATATAACGTATGGCAAGGAAATATGTTAAAATAAGAATGCCTTGTCTTGACAAATACAGGATTCTCATTTTATACTGGTTATATATATGCTGATTATATATATTTAATTTATTAATACTTTGTTATTAGCTATTATAAGTAATCATGAGACTCCAAAGATTTACCATTTCTTTATACATTTTTTTATTAAACGTTTCCTTGCACTCTTGTGTTTAGTTTTCTATAAAATTGATATTTTTGTAATGGAAAATATAGAAAAAAATAATATTTCGATAGCAGCTGAATATTTTTAATAAGCTAGCCAAAAGATCTAATTTCCTGCTCAAGATTAGTAAATTGCTTTATTATTATATAAATATTATTATTCTCTTGTCAAGGTAGTCCTATTGATTAATTGGTCTAAGAATTTATAGCTAAACATATAGCAGGACTTAAATCCATATCTACTTAAAACCATCTTGATAAATTGCATATCATATTTATTTGCTAGGAAATATTTTTCATTTTTAATAGAAAAAATAACATCATGCTTTTTGTTATGATGTTTGTATTTCCACAAATGTGTGAGTTCAAACTTTAAACATTCTAAATGAATAAAACTTTTTGCAGTTTAATTTAGTTTAACTTTCCTGTTCTTTAATAAAAGAAAATAATTCAATTTAAAAGTCCATATAACCCCTCAATGAAATTATTTAACAAACAAAAGAAAATAGTTATCTTTGTTCAACTTCTCTTTATCCCCATTGTGCTTTATATTTCACCAAAATGGCTTCTTAAATGAATATTTTGCAATTGTAAATTGTGAGTAATTCTTTGGCGGCAGCGAAACAAATTGTTTGGACCAGTGTGCAATGAGGCGGAAGCAATCGGAAGCATGACCCAGCGGGTTGTGGGCAGTTGGCGTGGGTGCGATGGATGATACGCGAGGACTTCGCACTCGGCGAGTCACTTCCATAAATAAAGGGGGCGCTGGTGGGGGCGTGGTGGCACCAGAGTCGCGCCATCACTTGATAAATAAGTAGTGCACGTAGGCATTCGGCATAATGAAGCGAACGCCCCCGATGCCGCCACTGCCCCTCGCCACTCGCCTCTCGCCTCTCGCCGCTCGCCACTTCGCCTTGGAGAGGCACAGCAATTTGTTTGGCCCATGCGGCGTATACGTAATCACGCATTGATATGCCATTTACTGGGCCGACAGGAACAGAAGAACTGGAGATGTGGAGATGTGGGGACAGGCTTCACAGCAGCGCTCCTGACTGATTTATACAGTCGATTTTGCAGTTTTCATTATATTGAGTTCTTTTTATTCTTTCCGCCGCTTTAAAGGCCTCGGGGAAGTGCTTCCCTTTGGGGTTGGCGGAGTGCAAATTAAATTTGGGCTTCAACCTTTTATACCCCAACCTATATGAACGGGGCCAGGACCAAGTCGTTACCAACTCTGATTACATGTTAATTATCATTGCGTAATGAATTGCCCTTTTGTGTGCTCTCACATGTGTGTGTTTGCCTCCACCGATTTTACAACCGAGAGTATTTAACGCTGCTGCAGACCGGCATACAAATACCGGAGGAATATATAAAATATTCAGAATGTGGAGTGCTGCGGCAAGAGAGGCTTTTGTGGTAGCTGCTTTAGTTGAGGCTGCTCTGAGTGCCGACACCCTTGTAATTTCTCTATCAATTTTACAAATTATTGCTCTTGCTTTACCCCAAAGATATCAGCTTTAATTAAAATAACTCGGATTAAATGGAAATATAAATATTTGGTGTTGATTCCCCACAAGAAGTCTCGTAATTTTTAATTTCTTTATGAAGAGAGGGGAATAGTGTTTCTTTTATATTGGTTATTATGACTTTTATCCTGACTGGAAGTAGTACTAATACATATAATAATATTAAACAGGCCAAAGAAGCTTCTATGACTCCATAAAGTGTATATATTATTCATGAGCATCGCCAGTTTCCATAGGTGATACCCCATAAATTAGAGCATTTTAATTTTAATTGAAACCACACTCAACTGCAGCTTTCTTACTAGGTTTTTCTAGCTATAGCTTAAATATCATTTAATGATAACTAATACGAGATGGCTTTAAGAGTTCAGCCCTAAAAAACTAGCAAGCTTTGTTGTGTGCAATTTGTTTTCGTGCAAACAATGCCGCAAACTTAGAGTCTAAATCAAAGGTAAAATACCGCGACGATTCACCTGGCATCGGAATCCGGCGGAAAATCGGTTGAGTCCAAAAGGAGTTCAGCCATATCCTTAGGAGGATCTTAGCAGGACTTAGTCGCCCGAACAAAACAAACTGTGCTTGCTGCGGCCGCACTTGTAACGTAAAGCACACATCCTTGAGGGGCTCCCACACATACATATGTATGTATTGGGGGGGGAAGGATAAACAAGTATGCATACTCGAATCGCTCCCACACCTAGATACATACATAAATACATTAACAATACACACAGAGGAGTCGAGTCCTTGCCCGTGCCTGTGTGTGTGTGCGCAGGCTCAAATTAATTCCATTGGCACCGATTGAAAGTTTTCGGTTCACGGCAGCAATAAATTTCGATTGGATATATAAGCCAAAGGGATGTAAGAGCATCGCATGGGGTATCGTATAAAGCAGCATTAAGTGCATCCTTTTAATTTACATGCTCATTAAACTGCGAACGAACTCAATTTCCCCAGCAAGACAACAGCAACACTCACGGCACACACAATACAAAGTCACACAAAGTGTGTAAAAACGGAAGACTTGCCACGCATCTGTTCGAATCGAATGATGAATAAACTTGACTAGGCTCGACTCGGTTCCCGCTGAGTGGAGCGGAGCGGGCCGGGCATTTGCATTAAACCCATTTAATTATACTAAGTACATAGTAAATACGATAAGTGGAGTACCCCATCGCATCGGGAACGGCATCGGCAGTGGTGGAGAGTAGTTTCCCATGTTTACATTCGCCCAAGTACCTCAACTCCCCTCGATGGCAGTCTTATTACATACGACACAGTTTGCCACAGTCAGGCTTCTGCCACTCGAATTTTCTAGGGATTATAATATATATTTTATTGAACCGAAAAAAAATATTATTTATATAAAAGATATTTATTTAAATATACATAATTTGAACAATGCACCAGTGCGGTCATGATGTTATTTCTTGCTGTAATTAAATATACATTTTTGTAGTCATTCTTATTTTTAATGCAATATTACAAATGTTTGCTAATTTTTCATATTTCTAATTACTTTCTTCTATATCTTACTCACACAAAGGAAATTCATACATTTTAATATCTGTATAATGGAAACATGTGGGTCTGTTTCAAGGATCCTCAAGGTTTTAAAAGAATATGTAGAAGTCCCACAATATATTAAGAGTTATATGTTTCCAATGGAAGTCTAGTAAATATAGGTATTTCACCAGAGAAAGATTTATATCTTAAATACTGTTGTTTTATTTTTAATTTTAAATGATTTGTCATGAGACATAATATTTACTCATTGTAGGAAAGTGGTAAAACCAAACTGATTTCATCAATAACATTAATTACCTTAAACTTTAGCCAAAAAATAACCCAGTATACAAAAATAGCATATAAGCCGTGTATAAATTTTTAAAATTCAATTTAAAAGCGTCTAAATTTCGACATTTTGAATTAAGACTGTACCTTGTGCCAACTATTAACAGTTTCGAGCTGGGGCTAGTTGAGTTGGGTAGAATGATTTTGGAATGGATGTGTTTGCACGCCTGTTTGCCTCTTGCCGCAGTCATAAATAATTTATGCCTCCGTAATTTGGTCAACTTTACTTTAGTCGTCGCCACAGGAGAGCACACTTCCGCCCATCTCCCTGCTCCCTGCTCCCTGCTCCCTGTGTCGTATATCCTGCTCCTGCATCTCCACGTACCCATCTGTATCTTCATTCGCATGTTAATCACCTCCTACATGGCACTTGTACATATACGTATATGCGTATATATGGTACACTTGCATAAATCAGCCTAGAATATGTTTCAATTGACCACAGTTGTCTCATTTGCATTTTGTGTGCAGCGGCAGCAGCAAAGTCCTTAGGTCATTAGGCGTCAAAGAATCCCGGGGGAGTAATAATAATTAGAATGGGAACTAGTAGGACAACAGGGTCTGTGTGTTCCACATAATTGATAATTATTTCATTTGTCTGTGGGGAGAAATTTCCATTTATATTCAAGGAGGTGAAAGCTGCCTCAGGCTTTAATAAGTATATAGTGTTATGAGAGTTATCATATATACCAGTCGCATTTATATTTAAAAAATGATTTAAACCAATTGACTCAATTAATGCACTCACTGTTTGAACTTAAGAAACTAGTAACCAGGAAACGGAAAGAAAAGCCAACCGCATTGGACGTGTAAACAATATCAATTTTTATAGCCACAGCTGGATGTCTGGAAACATCCAAATGAAGTCCATTAAAAAGCAATTTCCCCCCGGTGCGAAGACAAAAAGGCTGGCCAGAGATTATACAAACCGGTTCAACCTTCAGCCCGCTCGGTTCAAACTTTATTTTCGATTTCCGTTCCGAGAGCCCCAAGGGTTGTGTGGTTGGTCGGTTGGCCCTAATATGAGTGACTGTAAATGTCAGACACATATTCACTTTCCCATTGCCTTGGCCCACAGAGAGGGCCATAAATTTATCTGTCAACTTGTTCAAACTTTCCTCCTGACAATTGTTCAAGAATAAATGGATTTGTTTTCTAATTACCAAAAAGGAATGGCTTTAATAAACATAAATCTTGGGGGTAGGGCCAGTCATAGTGGCAAGCAGATTCTATATGCAATATTGACAAATTCCCCTGTTATTTTCCCTTTTTTTGTGGGCCAGCAGAAATGCATTTCCGAATGAGATTCGCCAACTCGGCAAATCTTCACTGGAAGAGGAACAACAACTTAAAAAAGTAAAAATGAGTGCGGAAAAATACATAACAAAGTTTGCAGAAACGGGAGCAAAAACGAGACCCAAAGAGCTTGCCAAGTGCCCGGTACGCCCGGCATTCCTCGGACCCTCGACCGCGCCCCTTTCCTGTCTTATTCGGTTGTGGATTCAAGCAGCCATGTAACCTCGTTTATTCTGCAGCATAATGAAAGGGGAAAGTTCTGTGATTTCACCGCCCATGGTTCCGGCAAATGCCATCTAGTCCACAGAGTGCGTGTGTCTCCCGCACTCGAAGAAACTCTGCACTATTTACCTGAAAAAAATATAACAAAATATGGAAATTTATTATGTTAAGGAATTGTAAATTCTTAGCTTCTCTCTGGCAATTTTAAAACGATGTTCGGTAGGTGTTATTGTCATTTTAGTAAACTCCCGAACAGCATAAACAAACATTTAATAGAAAAGTAAATCAATATGATTTCTGTTAATACAAAAACTCTCAAAAGAAGTTCCTTTTACTAAAAGTGGACCGGTTGCCCACGGCCTCAATTAAAAGGGGAATCGAAAGAACAGCTCCATTTCTCTAAATTTAAATTTAAATTTTAAATATGAGAGCAAGTTTCGTTCTCTACCGAAAGATCTTTTCTTGAGTATGTACGTGTGCATCCTATCTCTTTCTTGCTTCCCCTTTCTTGCTTTGCCTGCAAGAAGTTTCTTCTCTGTAGCGAACGAGAGTTTCTTTTGCTTTGCATTTAAAAAATAATAAATAAATATAAATAAATAAGTAAATATAAATATATAAAAGGGGTTTCCGATTATTATTGGGAGGGAAACCAAAAGAAAATATATGTTGAACCTAATTTCGAGCTCTGGTAAAAATTATTCAATAAATACAAGTGTATTTTAATTTTAAATTTAGCTACAGAATAAGGCTTCACTAAACTAAAAAAACAAAACTGAATTTCATTAGCTTTCTTTATTATTAAATATTAATTATTAGTGTCTTAATAGTCGGCTCAAATAACAGAAGGTTAGTATATATACTAAAATGAAAAAAATACAAGGGACGAAAAAACTATAATTTTACGTTTCTATAAATATTCGAGATCAGATAATTTTTTTAATAATCTTTATAATTATTTAATTTTAATCTGTATCTTATAATTAAAATATTTTACAATCTGGCCAAGTAGTACCTGCCTCTGGCACAGACAGATAATATATATACATATATACATATTTTCTCCGAGTGTTCGGTGCTTCTGTGTGAGTGAGTGAGGTGCAACAACGACGGCTGGCACTAAATGGCATTTCAAATGTTTTGTAGTTCCACATTCTGGGCCTGGCCCGGCATGGCCCGCCTGGGCCTGGCTTTCGCCTTTTGCCATTTCGAGCAGGCGCTTCGTCCTTTTTCTGACAGCCGGGCAAATGGAGGACCCGCACACACACGGCCGCTCGCAAAAAAGGTCAAACGAGAATTATAATTTAAATGGCAAATAAAACAAAAAACAAAAAACACACTCCGAAATTAAAAGGGCTGGAGGGGGGCGTAATTCCTTTTGGTGCGAAATTGAAATCGCTAAGGTCCTCGCCGGCCTGTCCACGGCGTCCCTTCACAAGTCCTCGTAACTTGGCTGCTAATTATATCGCATTTTCATGATTGCACCAAATGGGTTCATCAAACGATTTGCAAACGAGGGTCGAGTGCTTTTCGCCAGATGAAGAAATCCAAATACAATTTTTTGGCGACCCCTTGACATGGGGAGCGAGGATTTCCGAATTTCTGGCTTAAAGCTGCCCTGAAAAAATGTAAAGTGAGCTGAAATTTCTTCGATTCAGCAGTTTCTGATTAAGTTTTCATATTTAATGTGGAGTAGTACCCGACTTTGTAGGAATAATTTATAGTTCTTATCTTTCATTTCATGCAAAATACGAACAATAATGTTTTAATTCCTTGAATTGCAGAGAAAATGAATACATTGTGCTTTGTATTTGGGAACAAAATAACAAAATGGTTGTCTTTCAAGTCCACCTGAGACCATATTGTTAGCACACCTGCCAAATATTTGCCAAATTGATTTCAGTAATTAAGTTTTCCAGCTCATTGTTTTAGACCAATTAAATAACCAAATTCCATTGTGTGAGTGCCAAATTGATAGACAGCCTCTTGATTGGGCAACAAAAAACATTGCAGCTATCTTTAAAGTTTCGCATATATTATTCGGACTCAGTCTGCAGATTGCTATCAAATATTCCTTTGTGTGCCGGAGCGTAAGAAAACAAAAAATAACATTTCGGCAGACATAAAAACTTAACCGACATAGCTGAGGCTCAGAGGAGATGGTCGATGGTAGACCAATCTGTATTTATTTTCATAAACATTTTTCTGTCTCCTCCGTATAGCCATGGCTTCTCCTCGTCGTCCTCCGTTTCCTTGGCATCGCTTAAATCTTATTTCCTGATGTTCGCCGGGGAAAATCAATTGAATGCTCGACTAAACGAAAGATATTGCCTTGGTTTGGCTTTTCTTTGGCAATTTCCTTATGATTTTCAGTTGTCTTTTCTTGTACGCTCTGGGCTCTGAGGAAACACGAGTTTATCCAAGATTCATTTGCGAAACTTATTAAAAAGTGCTCCAGCCAGCAACGTCAACAGTCATCTTCGGCATCGGCATCGGCCACATCGCTGTCTCTGGCACATCTCAGAAATTCCAACTGCTGTGCTGTGCAATTGCCATTGCACAATTGCAATTCCTTGGCAATTGTAAAATGCAACAATTTTTAATGCGTCTTGCAACTTTTATTTCCTCTCTTAATGCAAAAACTTCACCCAGCCAGCGCCTGGCAATGACAGGGTGCGGAGCGTCCTGAGCAACCTCCATCTGTGTGCGGGTATGTGTTATTTTGCGGGTGGCCTGCCACTGCTCCACTCGTCACTCAGTAAAACTGTACCACAGGCGTAGCGAGAAGGGAGCAGCGAGTAGGGAGCAGCGAATAGCGAGCAGCGAGCAGCGAGCAAAGAGCAGCAAACAGCGAACAGCGAGCAACGAGCCTTGTCCGTAGCAACTATATTAAGATTACTTTTTGAACTGCTTTTCTTACAATGAAGTTATTCCTTTATTACATTATCATCGATAAGAGGCGTGGGTCCAGGGCATTTGATTACTTTGTGATGTGGATAAAACTTAAATTTTGCATAAACCATTGATTACACAAGGGATTTCTTCCTATTACATACGCACTAAGAAATAGCTGAATATCTAGGACCATGTCATGCGTTTTGAAGCCTTACCACCAACAGACTTGGCCTACGTCCATGTCTCATATCCTTTGTTCAATCAAGCCGCCTTGTTATTCGGAAAGTACAGAATTCGAAACCTGAGGCAAGTCAGCCGAATCCAGTATTAAATCAAATCGGTAGCTGGCACTTGGTGGAAGGGAGGGTCCCTGAAAATCCGTTGGCATTTGAGTGATTTCCAGAAAATGGGCAACCAATAGTCTGGCAGTTGCCCGCAGGAGTCGCACCATTACCTCCTTGGCAGGAGAAATGGGAAAAGGACCTGAGTAAGTCGGGAGCGTAACATTTCCTGTTTGCGTTGCCATGATTTCCCTGCCAGCTCCTCGCATTTCCGCTCCGTTCCGCTCCGCGTATGTAAATCCATCTGCGTGTGTGTTTCATCTTCCACATCTTGGGGAGCCCCATCTCGCCCAGCTGTTGTGTGTGAATGAGCGCTGGCGATGCCTGGGATAAATGCCTGGGCCTCCGCCTCCCAACACCTCCCCTTTTTTTCATCTTATTTTTGCCCCGGCGGGGCCAACGCCTTTCATGGGAAAATATGCAATTTTATCGGTCTTTACAGATTTCCCCATACAGAGTGAAAGAAAGTTGAACACACGACATAAAGAGGTAAAGAAAACGCACCGCATGAAAGACATTTGCCAAGCAAAGCGGAATATACTCATACTCGTGAGGGGAAAATGCAAATATTTATCATGCCGGAGACAGCAGAGGCAGCTTTAACTTAAAGAGTTTTGCATAAACATAAACACTCTGCAGTGCTGCAGCTGGAATGCCGTTTGCAGCTTTTAGTTAATTGAAAAGTTGAAATTTATTCGAGAAATCCCGGGCAGCCATGACTCACAGCATTACTCGTACAGCGAGCCAAAGTCAACGGGAAGACACGAGCTATTTTTTCGTTAAAAACGTGCCGACATTTCGGTTGTCAACACACACAGCACACACAGCACACATAACACACACACACGCCGAACAGTGGCGGCGGGAAACAAAGGATGCCACGGGCAGGGACAGGACAGGGGACAGGCCTTGATATGGGGGAAAAATGTTAAGCTGTCCATGGGCAATACTCTCCGGTCCGCAGCATAGTTAAACTTTAGTTTTATGGCTGCAATTTAGTGAAATGTGTGTTTGTTTAGCCGGGCTCAACCGGAGTCATCTCAACCCGGCCCAACTCGTCTCGTTTTCAGACCGCCCTGCATTGTTCCTTGTTTTATTTTCGCCAATTGTTTAGCTTTATAAAATATACGGATTTAAAAAGCTCTGCCCCGAAGAGCCAAAGATATATGGCCGCACTCGCCCTGCCACTCGCACTGGCACTCCATCTGCTCCAGCTCTCCGCCTCCCTCTCCTCACCCGCAGAATGGAGCCGGGCACAGCATTTGTTAATGAGGCCCACAAGAGCTTAGGAGTCCATAACATTTGCGCCGCTCCGGGTTCCGCTCCACAGTTTTCCAAGCTCCCAGTTCGGACTGTGTTCCGAGTGTGTTCCGTGTGTGCTTATGGCAGGGGCAACAGGCCGGCTAAGTACATTAAATTAACACCTAAAAGGTTGACAGATTTACACATTTTTATCTTAACCCAAATAAAACCACTTTAGCCCATTCCCCCTGCCCTTCGAGTGCGTAGCCCACATTAGGGATTAACATTGTAATGTGATGGGAGAGTTGGCCCTGTGTATTTCCATGCAAATGGTCTAATATGCTGGGAACATGCTTCCCGCAGAGATCCTCTGTGGATTTGAAGCTCCCACATAGGTGTTTCCATTGAACTTGATGCAATTTACTCCATATACATGTGTTTAACTGGCTTTGAAATCAATTAAAAAGGAGTCTAAAAGTATGCTACAACATTTTACTTCTTTTCCCATCCTTAAGAAGATCATAGTTATCAGATAATCAATTAAAAAGGAGTTTAAAATTATGCTACAACATTTTACTTCTTTTCCCATCTTTAAGAAAATCATAGTTATCAGAATATCAATTAAGAAGCAGTCTAAAAGTATGCTACAACATTTTACTTATATTTTCTTCGTTAAGAAGATCATAGTTATCAGGTTTGCCCAGATATCATTAGAATTCTAAAAGCTCTAGGCCAAAATCAATACCTTTACCTACTATTCTAAGCTTAACTCAAATGAAAATCTTTGCTGAATCAATAAAAGATCATTTCCTATGGTAAAACTCTTACCAATTCAAACATCAATCATTCGGCGCTTCCTATATCCCATAAAACGCATTCGGGGAACTAGTTCTCAGTGTTGGACACGTTTGCGGGCAGCCTTTGCCCCGAGCTCTGGCTCTCGGAGAAGCCACACCAGAGATGTGAGACACGGGATGCCGAGGAGCAGTGTGTCGGAGCCCAGCAGGAGAGGTCACACGGTGCCATAGCAAAGCGCTTTGCACCTGCACCGCCGGTGACAAGGAGCAGAAGCCCGGGGCTGGGGCAAGAACAGCACCATCAGCATCAGCCCCGACACCACAGACGTGCGCCGTCCTTAGGTGCAGCTATAAAGTGGGCGCCAAAGCAGCCCCCATTACCGTGCACTCAGAGAAAATAGTGAAGAAAATGTAACTAGATTTGCAGGGAATTTTATATTGACTTAAATCTCTTCCAAACGTAACCTTAGACCTTAGATATCTGGACTATTTTACAATGAACATATGTTTTAAATAAATTAAATATTTTATTGGACATATTTTTAATGGTTTTCATATAGAATTGTGTGTATATTTATATTACCAATTATTTTGGGGGGCTACGGAAATACCTAGGGCTTTGAAATTCACTGAACAAGTGTCTCTCCTTAACAATAAATTAAAAATAAAAATAATAATAAATAAATAAAAAATTGGCATGAATTTAGTGCTTTCAACATTTTATTGAATACTTTTAGACATAATTCTAATGGATTTTGAATTCCTAGTGATTTCAGTGGCTTTTCTTATATTTATTTGATTAAGAAATAGAAAATACTATAGAAATTCTCTTATAAGTCCAAGACAAAGTTTTTAATTAGTAAAAAAGACAACAAATTAACCCTGAATTTTGGTACCTAAACCATATCATTGCATACTTTTACACATATTTTAATGAATTTCGACCCAAAGACCCACTTAGAGAGATTTTCTCTGCGTGTAACGAGTTGGTGCTGCTGCATCTGCCGTTGCTTCTATTGCTGCTTGGCCGGATGCATTGACCAAGGCTATTTAAGGATGCCACGCTCTGATGCGTGGCGCAGTTAAGACCCGAGCCTGGCAGCGTAAAGGTCCTTTCCTCTCTGCTCCTCTCCGGTCCGCTCCGGTCCGCTCCTCTCCTCGCTCTGCTCTAAGCTGAACTGCACTTTGCTCCGGCTGGCAATCTGCAATCTCATAAAAGGAAAACAGCCCCGGTTATTCGCTATTCGCCAGTCGCCAGTCGCCAAGCGCCAAGCGCCATTCCCCCAATTGGTTAGGTTAGCATCGCCGTGGATGGAGGATGGAACCCCAGTTTTGCCGCTAACGCTAATGCTGGAAATTTGCTTTTCTCACATTTGCAGATATTTGGGGATATCCGGACACGGACGACGGAGGACTGGATATCGGCGACGGGGACGGACGCTGAAATTGCGGCTCTAATAGAGCGGAGGCCACCACGTGCGGTGTATAATATTTGAAATCAAAGCGCTAAAGTCCAACCATGGCGACGGTGCACGTGAATCACAAGCTCAACATGCGCACAACGGCTGTCAAAATGAAGCGGACCCGACATCCTGCCGCATCCTGCTTCGATCCCATTCCCGTTCGCAGTCCACGTCCACATCGCAGTCGCAGTCCCACGCCCTCGCCCAGAAACTGAATCAGGGCTCAGGGCCAAGGAGTCGCCAATCGGGGATAATTCAATCGCGTTTTCTACAAATTTACGGTTTACTTTGCCTCGGTTCCTGGATGGCTTGCATTAAAACTATCGGCGCTTCAATTGAGCAGCAAACGCCTGCGGAAGCGGATACGGATGCACAAGATAAAGATAAAGATAAAGATAAAGAGCGGGAAACGGAAACGGACACGGACACAGAGGCGGAAACGGATGCCCGCATCATGGCAACGGGAATTTGCATTATAAGACTGATAACATTAAAGAGATTTCTAGAGGATTCCACAACCGACGAACACAATCAAAGGCGTCAGCCATCATCGGCCACATTAGCAGCGTCAGCTGGAGCAGCTGGAGCAGCAGCTGCCGCAGGCAGCCAACCAAGACGCAGGCCACCCCATTACCCAGGTTCCAGCTCAGCTCTACCTCCTGGCCATCCGGAGGCCACCCTACTACTGCTGCTGCTGCTCCTCACCAGCCTCTGGCCCGAGGGCTGCGAGTGCCTCCACGGCGGCAGCAATACGGTGAAGACCAAGTACGGACTCCTGCGGGGGATCGTCGTGCGCTCCTCGCCGCTGGTGGAGGCGTTCCTGGGCATTCCCTACGCCTCGCCGCCGGTGGGCAGTCTCAGGTGAGTCTCAGGTGGAGTCGCGCGATTCCGTGTTGCTCAAGATTACGTATCCCCGGGGAGTCGTGGTTTCGGAGTGGGGCTGGAGTGTAGGCCAGCCAAGCGGAGCAGCCAGCGTGACACTCACGAAAATCAGCATTTTTTGTGAAGAAAGGATCCTATATTTTTTTTTTGTATAAATATTCCATTTCTAGCTAGCTTAATTTAATCCTATAAAATCCTATTTTAATTAATAAGAGTTATAAAGATGGCAAATTAAAATTAGGTTTCTTTTTACACAAACAAGTTAAGCCCAAAACATTTTATTTATATTTTATTTTATTTTTTTATTTTTATGTTAATCATATGTAGAAGAGTTTGAAAAGGATTGTTTTTTAATATCACCCAGTTCGTTTAAAAAGTAATTTATATTCTTTATATTTTAAAAACTAAATAATGCTGCCGATAGGTTTATTTTCAAAAGATCCAGGAGCTTAAGAATTAAATAATGGCTTGTGACATATTGTTTATGTCTAACTGTATAACTAATATTATTCTCAAGTAAAATTTTAATCATAAATGGAACTTCTCTTTTATTCTCTAAAGGCACTTTTTATAAGAACCAATTTAAAAATTCTCCTAATTTAAAAGTAAAACAAATTGATCATGAATTGACTAGCTTATGTTTGGAGCTCATAGGTTCTTATACTTTATACTTATACTTTTTAAATAAATAAAATGTATCTTTTCTTATATGTTATTTTACAAATTGCATTGATTATGTTTGGAACTTATAGGTTCTTATACTTATTTTTAAATAAATAAATAAATGTATTCTTTTTTATGTTACTTTACAAATTTAATTGCTTATATTTGGAACTCATAAGTTCTTAATCTTATTTTTAAATAAATAAATAAATGTATCTTTTTTTATATTACTTTACAAACTGCATTGCTTATATCTGGAACTCTTAAGTTCTTAAACTTATTTTAAATAAATAAGCAAATGCATCTTATCTTATTTTATTTTACGAAATATTTTTGAAGATTTAGTTTGATTTTTCAAAGGTTTCTTTTAGTTTTAATAGGCTATATATAGTATATAGTAATTGAAGGAATCTCCTGCATTTCTATCATCGTTTGCGGTGGCTCACGCCCGCACCTTAGGCCACAGCAGATATCGCAATCTGGAGGCCACATGGGGGTCGTCTCGGGCTAAAAGGCTCGGCCGCCTCTCTGGCCCAACTTTTTTCACACTGCGCCGCAGCGCAACTTTATCCAAAGCAATTTTAATAATTATTCTCATGAAATATGTGTGTGGATGGTGCTTGGCACTATAGTGCCGGAGCGGGTGTGGGTGCGGGTGTGGGTGCCAGTGCAGAGCCAGGACTTGGTACTCTGGACTTGCAGGCAAGTGAGAAGTTTACGGACCGCGGGCCCCGGAAATCCCAAAGCATTGTTTGAGGATTTAAAGTTCCGCAGGGACGAGAACGAGGCCGGTGGGCTGGAGCCGGTCGTAATGAAGCCAAAGTGCTACTTGGAATTAATCCACAACTTTGCTCTGTATACGTAACAATTAAAAAAGTTCTTTTCCGGGAGTTGGTTTTGGGTTGCGATTTAAAATAAAATATATAAAAAAAAACATTGAACTCCCGCGGTTGTTTCTCTCGAGGAATCAGCGAAGCTCTACGCCCAATTAATAACAAAACAGTTGACGGCTCCCAAGGAGCACACGGCTGAAGGACCTCTGAGTCGCAAAAGTTCGATAAGCCATTGCCAGGCAGTTGATGGTATTGAGCGGAAAGCTGAGCCCCCCAGCGAAGTTTCAGGGATATTACAAAAGTTTCTCCCTGCCTGGGCACTTTCACACTTCCCCGTATATATATACGAATGTGTATGTCCTTATACACACGCCTTGGCTTGAAGGAGTAAAGGCTTTGTGTGACATGCATGAACAACAAGTGTGTTTGATGAAGCGATTCGATGAAGTACTTGAGGGGGTCCTCCAGCCGGCACCTTCCCTCCGTGGCAGGACTCCATCAGCTCTCTGCCAGCTCTCTGCCAGCTCCTGGCTGTTTGGCTGTTTGCTTAGCCACAATTCGTGAAAATTGTTCTTTAATTACTTCCTGCGGCAAAAGTGTGGCGCCTGCGGAATGAAGTCGTTTATGAATGCGGTTCATTATCATGCAGCAACAGATGCTGACAAATCGACAAACAGAAGTTAATCAAAAGCCAAATCCCCAGGATCTGAAGCAGTCAGGAATGAGGGGGGTGGTGAAGAGCTGTGGTGGTGCTGCTGATAAAACGTGCTTTTTGATACGAGCCAGTGCTCGCTGGCAATTAATCAAGCGCAGCGCATCTGTCGCCAGACTTCTAATCAAAAATGCACAGGATATTCGGAATATTTGAAGGGTCCTAGGTCCTAGGCTGGGGGAATTGCAGGAACGAGCATCGAATTTCACTGAAAGCTTTTAATGTTTTAGAGGGTTATTTGTGCTCGCAGGATGTGTGCAGTAAGCCTGTTAGCTAACCTGCATAACAAGTACAAAATGTACCAACATTTCGTATTTGCAGGGAAAAACAAGAATAAAACAGGGAATAAAAGGTTGGCTGTTAACACTCGCTAAAGTTGGCAACAACAAAAATAGTTACATTTCGTTTATAAATAGTTTATAGCGAAAACTTTCCTGCCACGGCTTCCATCCGCAAAAGTATTAATTTTAGCCAGAGAACATGTCGAATATGGCTGCTTTTTTTTCTATGTCGGCGTGGGCGGAGTTACCAAAACTGGGAACGTGAAATACACACGAACCAAGTCACGTAGACCTGAAAAATTATGCTCGCCGCAAAGCGCGAGCTTTTTGTTTATGCGGTCCATTGTTTGCCTTTTGCCGGATGGCCAAAAATGGAGCACCGGAGTAGGTCTGCTGGCAGGAGCAGGAGCAGGAGCAGTGGCAGTGGCATGGGCCACAAAGGACCAAAAAACAATCAAAACGTTTCGCGTCAATTATCGCGTCATAAAATCAACATAGCAGCAGCCAAGCCAAGCCATATTTATCGCCGATGGCTGTCCTGTCTCCTTGGCTCATCCAATCCGCAATCAGTCCTTATGATCGATGGATTTCAACGCAAAACAATAAAATTCACAATTAATCAAAGCAGTTTTGCAATTTTGATTGATGGCCGGTACTTAGTTTCTCTGCTTTACGAGCCCCGAGCCCAGCGGAATCCTTTCCGCTTAAACGCCGCCATTTTCCCCACACACATGTCCAGATTTATGTATGTAGTTGGGGTCGAAATTATAGACCTCGAGAATCGTATTGGTCCTTATAGATATAGCCTGCTATGTGGTAATTTATTTAGGCGATTATTTTCTTTGTACATCTTAATTATTGAAGGTTTATTATAGGCTATGTTAGGCTTCCGAGTTATGTTCATTTATATCCACTTACAAAAGTTAATTACATCCAATAATATTATTAACACCCTGAAATGTATTATAAATTCAGCAAGTAAAACCCAATGTTTAATTAATTAATGGTTACTATATATAAAAGAAGAAAAAGTACCTCTTCTATTTATTCTCTTCGATTTTTTTCTTCATTTATTTAATTTACTCTATTTATTTATTTCATTTATTTTAGAGAACAATTCACCATTGTTTTTGCCTTATAATAAGAATACTTTGATATATTCTCGATCATTTATTTATTATTTATTTTTCTGACCTAAACGAGAATACCTAAAGGTTTTTCGGAAATTTCTTAAGTTAAAGATTGTTATTCATTTTCGTTAATTAACGTCAACATATTTAGAATGAGCACACTCACGACATTTTTAAGGCATTATTTTAAAGATAAATATTACACTAAGTATAAGATAAGTATACACTATTATAACATATATGTAACTGCCCAAGTGAGTTTATAGGATAATAAAATGAGATTGTATAAAATTAAATGAAAAATAAAAGGAAAGTGTGACATATGTCAAAATGTTCAAGAGGAATGGCCCTGGACAAGTGCCCAAGGACCTATAAACTGAGTATAAGCCTACATACTAAAATTTTTCGAAAGACAGCTCTCATTGCGACCGCTGTTGTTCACATATATTTGCGGGCGTACGCTGCGTATACGTGATAGCCCGTTGCCTTTTGCCCTTGTGGCCAAAACAGTATATTTACTTATCTGTAACTCCCTGCCTTTGCAGATTTATGCCCCCCATAACGCCGTCGACGTGGAAAACGGTTCGCAGCGCGGATCGATTCTCGCCCGTCTGTCCGCAGAACGTCCCCATCCCGCCCAACGGACCGGAGGCGCTCCTGGAGGTGCCGCGCGCCCGCCTCGCCCAGCTGCGGCGCCTGTTGCCGCTGCTCAAGAACCAATCGGAAGACTGCTTATACCTAAATATCTATGTGCCCTACGAGACGCGCCGCCAAAAACGTATGTGTTCCTGGCGAATTTGGCTCCTCAGTGGAGTTTAAGCCTCAAATTTAAGAGTTAAATAAGATCTTAAAATTGGTATTTCTCATATAACTTGAAAGGTGTCGAAGCTCTCAATTCCGTAGTGCATTGCAGTGTTTCCAAATACCAGCTGCAAGCATTGTGGGATTGGCAGCCTTGACCCACCATGATCTTCACCTGCCACAGAAAAGTGAAAGCAATATGTATCTTTACTTCGCGAACCTAATAAGTGAGTCCCACCTCTGTTGACAGGCAATATCGATGATGCTGCTGGCGAGGCCAAGACCAAACTGTCCACTGTGGTATTCATACATGGCGAATCGTACGACTGGAACTCAGGGAATCCCTATGATGGCTCCGAGCTGGCCGCCCACGGCAACGTCATCGTCGTGACAATCAACTTCCGTCTGGGGATCTTTGGCTTCCTCAAGACCGGCGGCAAGGAGAGTGCCCAGGGCAACTTTGGGCTGATGGATCTGGTGGCGGGCCTGCACTGGCTCAAGGAGAATCTACCGGCCTTTGGCGGAGATCCGCAGAGCATCACGCTCTTGGGCTACGGCACTGGAGCTGTGCTGGCCAACATCTTGGTTGTCTCCCCAGTGGCGAGTGGTAGGAACTGCTTAACTCTTTCTCTATTCACAAATTCAATACTAGAAAACCTGCCCAAAAAAGTATGCTACTTTTATTTAAAAGGCCTAGGTTTCATATTACTCTTAAGACTTGAGAACAGGCTTAGTTATAAATAAGTTATGAGATGGTTAAACCTTAAAATAATTTCAAATCCTTTGCCAGACTTGATACAGCGCACAGTTCTGGTCAGCGGATCTGCCCTTTCCCCCTGGGCCATCCAGAAGAACCCGCTCTTTGTGAAGCGTCGCGTGGCGGAGCAGACTGGCTGCCATGGCGACATGCTCTACGACGACCTGGCGCCCTGCCTCCGCACCAAGAGTGTGGCTGAGTTGCTCTCAGTGAAAGTGGATCACCCGAGGTAAGTCGAGTTGGATGTTAAAGACTGAAGCTCGTAGAGAAGATTCCGAAGTGGTAATATACTCCTATCCTTAACCTTATTGCAGATTCTTGGTGGGATTCGCTCCATTCGTGGATGGTACTGTAATATCGCCTGGCGCCAATCCCTTGGGCAGCACCACGCTGCCTCTGGGATCGGCTATTGTTAGGTAACCTTATAGAGCTGAAATAAATGCTAACGTGGCTAATCGCTTTTCATAAATTAAACAGTACTTCAGGAATTGAATATGCAAACTTTCCGAAAAGAGACCTCATCTTCTGCCTTACATCTGTGGAGTCCTACTTGGATTTGAGTGCCCAGGACTTGGAGTTCGGCTTCAATGAGACGCGACGGGATCGCATCCTGCGCACCTTTGTGCGCAACAATTTTCACTATCACCTGAATGAGATATTTGCCGTATTGAAGGTGAGGCTAACTACCATTGCTTGAGCACATCTCCCTTTAAAGAATAAAAGCGGGTTTACCTTAAGCTTATATTTTATTAATGCCCAGGAACCGCTTTGGTTTTAATTCAAGGATTTCATGCTCTGAACTTTACCTTCCCTCGGCTACTATACAGAATCCATAACTTTACTTATTGCAGAACGAGTACACCGACTGGGAGAAGGCTATACGTAATCCTCTTAGCTCCCGCGACGCCACCCTGCAGTTTCTGAGCGATGGCCACACGGCCTCGCCGCTGATTAAATTGGGCTACATGCACAGCTTCCGCGGGGGACGTGCTTATTTTCTGCACTTTAAACACAAAACAATCGAGGAGGAGTATCCACAGGTAGGCACGGCCTTTAAGGAGGAGGGTAGGCTACTTAAATTCATGCTTTAAATTCCTCAGAGAACCGGGTCCGTGCGCGGCGAAGATGTGCCTTTCTGGTTGGGTCTGCCCATGTCCCCGCTCTTTCCCCACAACTACACCACTCAGGAGCGGCAAATTGGGCGACTTATGCTGCGATATCTGTCCAATTTCGCCAAAACTGGGTAAGGTCTTATAGGATACCCTTATACCCTTGTATTGAAATATATATATATATATAAATCGCAAGAAAGAGCTGCTTATACTTACTTTCGTAAACCCTTAGCAATCCCAACCTGTCCTCGGCCAAGCCAGCACTAGCCAGTCCCAGCGAGGACGTGAGCCCTGCCCTGCATCATCAGAAGAAACGCTCCCCCGGCCTGATCCATCCCAATCTCAGCGAGGCCCTCAACCTGGCCGTGATCTACAACCAGCGCCGGAGCAATGCCATGCACGAGAAGCGCTCCTACATCCGTCGGAGGCTGCGGAGCAACGATGCGGCCTTCACCCAGCTGGGCATATCCAGTGATCGCGATGTGGGCAGCTACGACGGCGACGAGCTGCCCTTCTGGGATGCCTACGATGTGGTCAACCAGCTGTATGTGGAGTTGGGTATGGAACTTTAATATAAAACTTAGTTATTTGGTAAAACCATAAATAAATCGTGAATCATTGTATCAATTTCAGGCAACAAGGCCAACATTCAGAGCCATTATCGGGGACATAAGCTGTCCATGTGGTTGAATCTCATCCCTCAGCTGCATCGCCACTTCAACATCAATGACCAGTCGATGAGACATCATCAGTTCCAGGACGATATGAACAACAGGGATCTATATGAAGGTAGGTCTAAAGTGGTATCCCAAATAAAACCATTTTAAGTTATTACGAATTATAAAAATAATTATTAAAAAGGAAATTGAGGAAAATCCATTTTTCCCACACTTTTAGATACATTATCAGCTGATTTCAAAATCTTAATACCTATTTATTAGCTTAAAACAAATACATATAAAGAAGAATATGATTAGCGCGATCTATTAAATCAAAATCTATATCGTTCCCTTAGGCGTTGTCCGTCCACAGCTGCAGACGAAGCCAGCGGAAGATGATCACATCCTCATCATGCAGAAGAGCAGGACAACGACGACGACGCCATCGCCGCCTCAGAAGATTCCGAATACAAATGCCACGCAAGCCTTGAATCCAATGGCCACAGGTGCCACCACCACCACAGGTGAGCTTAACCAGCATTAAAGTAGCCTCCGCCTTTCAATCAATATCCAATACCTTGCAGAGTGCGGCATCGATGGAGCAATGTCCGTGTCCGAGCTGACCACCACCCAGGCGCCGAAGGACAATAGAACCGGAGTCACGCGAGTGGAGACGCAAAAGGACCTGGCCACCGCCTCCACGGGAATAATTGGAAACCTGGAGCTGCTGAGGCGACTGAGTGGCAAGCAGTTCCAGAGCTACACGACTGCCCTGATAGCCACCGTGGCCGTAGGCTGTTTCCTGCTCATCCTTAACGTGCTGATCTTCGCGGGCATTTACCATCAGCGCGAGAAGCGGGCCCGTGATGCCAAGACCAAGGAGGAGCTGCAGGAGAGCGACACCAGCAAGAACTCCAGCATGCTGAAGCTGAACGCCTTGATGGGCGCCAGCGGAGGAGTGGGCGGACCCGGACCGGGAGATATCGCCGATGCCTATACCTTGAGCGGCTCTGTGGTGGACAGCAAGGGCGGGGTGGGCGTGGTCTTCGGGGAGTACAGCTGCTACGATGAGAAGACCAAGCAACTGAAGGAAGAGAAGCTTCTGGTGGAACTGCCGCCATCGTCGTCGTCGTCGGCGGGCCAGACATCGCTAATGATGGACACCTGGGGAGCATGCTCCACGAGCACCTTGGATCTGCTCAAGACCAAGCCGGGGGATCCCATCGAAATGGTCACATACGGCGCCCTGCCAACGGTGATGGAGTCGACGTCGGGCTTGAGCAGCAAGCGCGGATCCTTCGTCGACACAACAATGCAGTTCAACAGTCCGCAGCAATTCGATTATGCAGTCCAGTCCTCGGATCAGATGTCCTTCAAGGCGATAGAGGAGGCAGTCAAGGCGGGAGCCGTGTCTGACACGGAGATCACCCGGGACGATGATATACCAGAGCCCCCGCCACCGCCACGATCCTTTCTGGCCGCCCAACAACAGCAGCAGCAGCAACAGCAGCAGACAGGCATCCTGCGGCAGACAGGGGCCGGGGGAAGCTCCTCGACGGGAGCCGGGAGTAGCAGCGGCAAGAAACGTGTACATATTCAGGAAATCTCAGTCTAGCAATCATTACCCTCCTAGTAACCAAATGTGTGGGCCTAGTTTAATGTCTCCTTCTGCTCATTTACTTACAGTCAAACTTTTCTAGCTCGAACAAAGTCAATAACCTTAAATTGCTCAAAATTTATTGAATAAATTCGGCTGGCAACTAAGAAAGCGATCTATAAAAACATTCTCGAGTTGAATAAGTTCGTTTCTTGATTTCGTTTCTCTCTATTAATTCCCCTCACTGAATATAATAGATGGAATCTGTTCTCCTCCCCAAAAGCCAAAAATCGTTGTAACCGTACGTATTATGTATGTTTGTATATTATGTAAATGTTCCTTGTAGAAGCGAATGGGATGATATATATTGTGTAGGAATCATTTTGTCAAAGTGTTATCATTGTGTGTACAGTTTATGTTCCTTTTGATGTACGATTAGGATCTCGTATTATATTGTATTTGCTTGTTATTTAATAATTAGCGAAGTCAAACGGAATATGTAAGAAGCTTTTAATAATTTATAAAGAAACAAAACAAAAGAAACCACAAACTAATAACTATGATAAACATATTGTGTATTTAATGTATTGTAAAATATTGACTCTATTTGTATGAAATACATATGTATTACAAAAGTATGCCTTCATTGATTTCCTTATAAAAAAATTGTGTTAAAGAGTAATGTTTGTGGATCTCCCAGCCCATTAAGGCCCCAAAATGGAAGCAATTTAAAATGGTATGATCTCCATTCAGTTTGAGCTCCCTTGTCGGCTTATATAATTGGTAATTTGTACTATAATGTTATTTGTTTAAAACGAGAAGGATTTTATGGCTATATAGGTTCGTCTTTTATTTCTTTTTTCACTTTTTTCGTTTTTGTAGTCGCCTCACCATTTTCTGCCGCCTTCTTACTACGTTTTGATGAAGATTTCTTCTTTGGCGTTTCCACCAAATCTGGTTCCTGCTTTAATTCTTCTAAGAGGGCATCCAACATCTCGTCGGGATCCTCTTCCTTGACTTCTTCCACCTCCTCAGGTTCAGGGCTGCCAAACTTGATGGATTTGTTCTGTTAATAAAAGAAATGTATAAATCACGGGAAATCGTAAGAAATCAGTGAGTGTCTCACCTGGGCCTTCTCGCCGTCCTCCAACAGCAGTTCTCCCTCTATGTACGGCATAACATTGCTTACGTCGAAGTTCTTAATCCGAAACTTGATCTCCTGCTCCATGACTATACTGTCGCGGCTGTGCTTCTTGTTAGTGAAGCGGATGGTGGTATTGAACACACGGTAGATGACGGCGCTGACCTGGTGCTTGGATATGTGGCGCACCACTCCGTCCAGGATGGCCCCGGTCACCGGACGGAATACGTAGAAGTCCGCATTGATGACCAAGTGCATGGTAGGATCGTCGGCCCGCAGTGCCGCCGTGTGGCCTAGCATCTTTATGTTCTTGATGCCCAGCACTATGCCATTCAGGCCGGAGTCGTAGATTCCCACCTTGGTGCGGATGAGGAGCTCGTGGAGCGCGTGCTTGAAGTTGGCCATGCCGTACGGCCCCATGGCCAGGTGCATGTCTGTGTTGATGCATCGCACGCAGGATTCCGGGCTGGTGGCGTAATTCTCAAGCTCCTTGGCAGAGAATTTTATGTATTTCTGTAAGATTTTGGCCATCGCAAGTAAGAGAAACTGCCGTTCGAAATCAACCACATGAGTTGCATTTGGAGATCTGGCAGCCCTCCCAAGGGTACATGAAATGATCAGTGTTACCAGATCGCATTTTTCACATCAAATCTGTAACATTTTAATTTTATAATTATTTTGACTTAACCAAATTAGTTTGAAATTATGCACATATTTTTAGTTTATGAATTTATGTATAAATATCATAGTGGACGTAGTGGTTTTTATTTTGTATTTAATCAGACAATCGCTGCTTTTTACTTACACCGATTAACTGTTATACAATTTAATAAATATTCAATATTTATTCTTGATTATAGGGTTTTCTTGCTTCGCTTTTTATAAAAATAATCAAGATAACGCTGCATGGTTCAAGGTGCATTTGAGATCTGGCAGCACCAAATCGCAGCGTTGCCATACGTTTATGGAACATGCTGTATTGTCTGTGAAGAAAACGGAAAATAGCCGCTAGAAAAAAAGAAAATAAAGTAATTTAGAGTTTTCAACGCCATCAACATGGGAGTTCCAGCATTTTTTCGCTGGCTGAGCCGGAAGTATCCGAGCGTGATTATAGAGTGCAACGAGAATAAGCAGGTGGACCCGGACACCGGCCGGAACACCTATGAGGACGCTACGTTGCCGAATCCAAACGGGGTGGAGTTTGACAATCTATATCTGGACATGAACGGCATCATCCACCCGTGCACGCATCCGGAGGACAAGCCGGCGCCGAAGAACGAGGATGAGATGATGGTGGCCATCTTCGACTGCATCGACCGCTTGTTCGGCATCGTGCGTCCCAGGAAACTGCTCTACATGGCCATCGACGGGGTGGCGCCGCGCGCCAAGATGAACCAGCAGAGGTCACGTCGCTTTCGAGCGGCTAAGGAGACCACAGAGAAGCGCCTGGAGATCGAGCGGATCAGGGAGGAGCTGCTCAGCCGCGGTTGCAAGCTGCCGGCCGAGAAGGAGAAGGGCGAGCACTTCGACTCCAACTGCATCACGCCGGGCACACCCTTCATGGACCGGCTAAGCAAGTGCCTGCACTACTACGTCCACGACCGGCTGAACAACGACCCAGCCTGGAAGGGCATCAAGGTGATCCTGTCGGACGCTAATGTGCCTGGCGAGGGCGAGCACAAGATCATGGACTACATCCGCAAGCAGCGCGCCCAGCCGGACCACGATCCCAACACCCAACATGTACTGTGCGGGGCCGACGCCGATCTCATCATGCTCGGGCTGGCCACGCACGAGCCGAACTTCACAATCATTCGCGAGGAGTTCCTGCCCAACAAGCCGCGTCCCTGCGACATCTGCAACCAATTTGGCCACGAGATGGACAAGTGCGTTGGCCTGGGGGCCACAGCGCCGACGGGCGCCAACTTCAAGCCCGACGTTCCCATTGGTGCTGAGGTGAAGTTCATCTTTGTGCGGCTGAGCGTGCTGCGGGAGTACCTGAAGCAGACGCTCGAGATGCCGAACCTTCCCTTCGAGTATAGCTTCGAACGCGCCCTGGATGATTGGGTATTCATGTGCTTCTTCGTGGGCAACGACTTTCTGCCTCACCTGCCCAGCTTGGAGATTCGCGAGGGCGCCGTCGATCGACTGGTGGAGCTCTACAAGAAGTGCGTCTACAAGACGAAGGGCTATCTTACCGATTCGGGCGACGTCAATCTGGACAGGGTGCAACTGATCATGACCGATCTGGGCAATGCAGAGGACCAGATCTTCAAGAACCGGCAGCGTCGCGAGCAGCAGTTCAAGGCCAGGGACAAGATGCGTCGCCGGCAGGAGAGGAACCAGGACCACAAGGCACTGGACCAGTCAGTGTTTGGTGCCAGTGCCGTGGGGCCAAACAGCCAGAAATCGAACATTGCCAACTACAAGGAGGCAGCCGCTGCCCTTCGCCTCGGCAAGAGGACGAGTGACCAAGCTGGATTACAGGATGACGATGAAGAGGAGGAGGAGGACAACGACGAGGTGCGCCTGTGGGAGGATGGGTTCAAGGACCGCTACTACGAGTCCAAGTTCGATGTGGCGCCGGGCAACCAACAGTTCCGGTACGCTGTGGCCCTACAGTACGTCAGGGGTCTGTGCTGGGTGCTGAAGTACTACTACCAGGGCTGTGCCTCGTGGAACTGGTACTTCCCATACCACTATGCGCCCTTCGCATCAGATTTTGTGAACATCCAGGGCCTCTCCACGCACTTTGAGCGGGGCACCAAGCCTTTCAACCCACTGGAACAGCTGATGGGCGTCTTCCCTGCAGCCAGTAGCTCCCATGTGCCCGAACCGTGGGCACAACTCATGTCCAGTCCGGACTCACCGATCATTGACTTTTATCCGGAGGACTTCAAGATCGATTTAAATGGCAAGAAGTTCGCCTGGCAGGGCGTGGCCCTGTTACCCTTCGTCGATGAGAAGCGTCTCTTCAAGGCCCTGATTCCGTACTACGAACAACTTACCGGCGAGGAGGTAAGACGCAACAAGCGGGGCGACAATTATCTGTACATCAGCAACGCGAGTCCACACTACAAGAAGGTCAAGAAGATAACGGAGAAGTCTGTGGAGGATGAGTGCAACGCCATCTCCTTCAACGGGATGCGCGGCACTCTCGGAAAATCGGAACTGAACACTGCCATTAGCGGCTGCCTACGGTCGCCGATATCCGGGCTGCCGGACATTAATGAGAACACGATTGTGACGACGACGTTCCAGGATCCGGAGTACGACGAAGACTACATCTTCGAGGCAAAGCGCCTACCCAATGCCGTAGATCCGCCACAGGTGCTACCCTCCGAGCAGTGTCAGAAGCATCGTCCAGTCATCGGATTCAATAGCCACTTGAACAGGGCCTATGTGCCGGACAGTGGACATCGCATGTTGAATGCCGGAATTAGAAACAGTTACGGCCAAGGTGGTGGTGGTGGTGGCGGCGGCGGCGGAGGAGGCTACGGCCAAGGAGGAAGCGGTGGGAGGGGAGGACAGGGCTACCAGAACAACAGTCGCAACTACAACTACAACTACAACAATAACTACAGCCAGGGTGGTGGCGGTGGAGGCGGCGGCGGCTACCAAGGCAATTACAATAACCGCCAGCAATATGGCCAGAATCCGAGATACCAGCAGGACAATTCCAATCAGCAAAGAAGCAACTACAATAACTACAACAATGGCCCAAGGAATAACAACTACCATCAAGGCGGTGGTAACTGGCAGCAGCAGCAGCAAAATTATAAAAGATTTTAAGCAAAAAGTACATATGTATATGTAGGAGAAATCGTAACAACATAATCCAAGTTCATTTACAATGTTTTTAATAAAACAAATATAGGGTTAAGGACCATGTTTTCAATATAACAGTAACTTTGATATTTTTCCACCACAAAAAGCAGTTATATCAATATATACACTCGATTCAATATATGTCTCAGTGCCTCAATTAAAAGAAGTCAAATTATGCAATTGTTTTGTTTGGCCAAAGAAAATAAAACGGTCAAAGAGCCAAGCCTTACGCAGCAATCACATTCATACTTGTTGTTAAAAAATATTGCAAATTAATGCATTACTCTTTCATTTCATCATATTAAGAATAAAACTACCTTTGACAGAATTATTTGGAATGTGTGGAATGCGTTTGAGGTTGGGCCAAAACAGGTCCCATTTAAGGACACTCAAAGCGTAGAGTAGGTCAGGAGTGAAATCATTTTTAAGGCAATATTTTATTATTAAATTATTAAGATTTTAGCGGCGATTCCGAATATGAACGGCATTTGGCTGTCATTCCATTTTTGGCTAAATTATGGCCTTCAGAAGTCCTTAAATCGGCATTTTTATATCCTAATTTTTGGTGAAATCATTTTTAAGGCAATATTTTATTATTAAATTATTAAGATTTTAGCGGCGATTCCGAATATAAACGGCATTTGGCTGTCATTCCATTTTTGGCCAAATTATGCTCTTCAGAAGACATCAAATGCGGATTTTTGGGTCCTTAAATCGGCATTTTTATATCCTAATTTTTGATGAAATCATTTTTAAGGCAATATTTTATTATTAAATAATTAAGATTTTAGCGGCGATTCCGAATATAAACGGCATTTGGCTGTCATTATATTTTTGGCTATATTATGCTCTTCACAAAACATCTAATGCGGATTTTTGGGTCCTAAAAAAAATAAAAATAACCATAACTTGGCCAAAACAGCCTTAATTTCAAATCGGAAAGCTTTTCTTTGTTAGATTTTATTTGGTTAATTAATCTGCATATTGAGTTTAGAGATCAGAAGAAATAAATTTTTACCCAATTTTTGACAATTTTAATGATGTAACCCCTTATAATTTTTTCAGTAATTGGTCAAAATTTTTTTGTTCCATATTTAAATTATTTTAATTCTAACTAATTAAGATTTTAGCGGCGATACCGAATATGGACGGCATTTGG
>VNKC01001770.1:0-25286 GCA_008042775.1 Drosophila pectinifera | reverse complement strand
CAGATGCCGATCCCCACAATGCCACCCGAGGCTTCTTCTTCTCGCACGTGGGCTGGCTGCTGTGCAGGAAGCATCCGGATGTGAAGGAGAAAGGCATGGGCCTGGACCTGTCCGATCTGCGGGCCGATCGCATTTTGATGTTTCAACGCAAGTACGTAAAGTTGGAGTATGTATGTTCATACTTATAAATCAGAAATCATTTCTTTGTGACATTCAAAGTGAAACATGATAATTACCTGGTGTATTTAGTAGACATCGTGCGTCTATAATCTGTATATTAGTTATATATATTATTC
Organism: Drosophila pectinifera; assembly: GCA_008042775.1. Lineage (NCBI taxonomy): Eukaryota > Metazoa > Arthropoda > Insecta > Diptera > Drosophilidae > Drosophila > Drosophila pectinifera. The sequence goes on along the minus strand of VNKC01001770.1, from coordinate 24,990 downwards.
TATTGATTTCTACATTTTTTTCCACATTTGTCTAGACACTACTATGTCCTGATGCCGCTGGCCTGCTTCATTTTACCCACGGTCATTCCTAAGATGTGCTGGGACGAGTCTCTGACGTGCTCTTTCTTCGTGGCCACCATGTTCCGCTGGTGCTTTCAGCTAAACATGACCTGGCTGGTAAACAGTGCGGCTCACAAATACGGTGGAAAGCCGTACGATAGGTAAAGCAGACATTCATACAAAGTTGCGGTCATCATCAGTCAATTATTTATTATTTTCTTCATTTTATTATTTTCGCGTAGGACCATGAATCCGGGTCAGAATGCCTGCATTGCGGCAATGACTTTGGGCGAAGGTTGGCACAACTATCATCACGCGTTTCCCTGGGATTACAAGGCGGACGAGTGGGGCAACTACCGCCTGAACCTTACCACAGCTTTCATCGATCTATTCGCCAAGATTGGCTGGGCCTACGATCTTAAGACTGTCGCTCCGGACATCGTCAAGAGGCGGGTTCAACGCACTGGCGACGGAACCCATGAACTGTGGGGATGGGGCGACAAGGACCTCACCGTCGAGGATGCCAAGGCTGTTCTCTTTGTTGATAAGATGAAGGACTGATTATTCTCTTAATCATCTTAAGAACTTAAGCGACTATTTATGGTAGACTAAATAATTTGATTCTAATATTCTTGTTAGTGTTTTATCCCACCTATAAACATACATGACAGATTTATTCTTTGGAAAAATATAAACATCTATGTAATTATAATCTAAAAAAAAAAAAAAGATGCCATTGCTTGGGAGCTTGGTGTACTTCTCGAGAGGGTGTTCTCCCCAGTTAGTGCTAATCATTCAAGTGCCATTTCTGCAGAATCAGAGGTTACACGATAATTAAAAAATTAACATCGTATTTTGCCTAAGTGATCCTCTTTAATAATAACCCTTCCCGGAAAAAATCGCTGTAGAATAGACGTCTACATTTCAAGTGCCCATTTATTAACAGTCTGTGATAGTGTTCATTGTTTTTGTAAAATATATTTGTCGAATTCTGGTTTTCTCTTGATAAGAATTATAGCTTCGTCTGTGGGAAAGATTCGGGTTTGGAAATGTCTTGGAGTGCTCGATCAGTCATCTTTGGAGCTTTCCTTGACCGCAAAGGTGTACAGAACGACGTCGGCCAACGCCTTTGGATTGACTCCCGCCTCTAGCAACTCGATACAAAGGTCCATCGCCGGCCTGGACAGGCGGGAGTTGATGAGGTTCCCCATCCCGTGTACGGCCATGCTCAGGGACTCCGAAGTGTGCAGGCAATGAATATTATCTGGGGTCGGGGTATGTGCCTGATGTTTTAAATTCGGATCGTTGCCCTGTTCAGTAGTTCCTTGGGAACGGTCCATGTTCAGCGGCTCCGAAGTCTGGAGACAATTTATACTCGGTTGGGGCCGTGGAGTTAAATCCGGATCAGTCTCTCGACTCGATCCTTGCGGCATTGTTTTGTCTCTGACTAGTTCGACTGATCTCGCCGCATTTGAATTGACAATGTAGAATATGGGATCTCGATATCTCTGATTGCTTTCTTTTTTTTTTAAGTTGTATACATTATTTTTTATTTAAATCTATTAGTAAATACTTATTGACAATTAGTATATATATTTATATTTGTGGTCCGGGTCTCATGAAAATCTATTGCGTATATACTTAAAATCCATAAGAGAGGCACTAAGATTAATAAATGATTGAAATACATTTGAATAACAAATTTACCCTCCACCACGAAATAAGAAGATGAGAATATATCGATAAAATAACATAAGTAACGCAACCGATATTTATCTTGGTCAACATTAGTTGGCTTTGTCATCTCTATATATAAAAAGAAGTTGTTTGGTGGAGAAATTATTTGTATATTTTTACTAATATTAAGGATTTGCAGATCATTTAGGTAAGTTTTAAGCAGTGAAATATTTACTTTATCTAGATAACAACAAAGCTGCAAAGAATTTTAGTCAATTATTGACATTAGCGTTATCGTGATTCGTCTGTGCTGCCGGCGTCTTTTTATTGCTGCTTTGAGTGTTTGCAACTGATTAGAAATATTGCCGATTAGCAGGTAATGGAAATTTATTAAATAGTTTTATATTCCATAGGCACGGTGCAATGCACTGATAGATGTTTACATCTCACCCTAGGGGACGCACGCCCCGGTGACGTCACACCTCGTGCAACGCAATAGCAGAACCCAATAGAGAGATTTAACCCTTTCAATGGCATTTGGCATAGCATCACGCGTTAATAGATTATAATAAATTACATTAATGCCCTTTAAATTTGCGAGGCGTTGCTGGTGATCCTTATTTTGTATGAGGGTCTAGAATTTCCAGAAAATAGTTGTTCCGAATTCTACAAACTTTGAATTATATGTGAATTATTTCAGATTATCTTATCGAAACCCGCAAACGTGATCTACTTTTCTACTACCAAACAAGTTTTTATTCGCCATGAATCACAGTTTTGAATACAATTAACTAAGAGTATTCAACGCTTCGGTCCTTGAGACAAGGTAACCTTTTCGAATAATCTTTGAATGAAATGCAACGTTGTACTCTTCTTCAATTGACGTCCAGAGTATTACCACGTAAGGCATTACTAAATGATTGCTAACCGTTTGGGTGATTAATTCATCGTATGAGGGAAATGCACACAATTGTACAGATATTGAGGCTCATCTTTCAACTGCGCACTATGAAGAACATATAGCCTACACTTATAGCCATATATACATTATTTTGATTAGAAATATTAGGTGTGTGGATGGAAAGATTTCTTGAGAGATACTGTTCTGAACCAAAGTCAAGGTCTTAACCTTATAATGTCTTTGAGTGATGAATTTTGTTGCTTCTGCAATCTATCGCAAGAATACAAATAGGGAATTTATATTCACAAAAAATAACGTGTCCACTTTAAACCTCATCCTCCACTATTGAAAACAAAAGAAATATGCAAAAAAAAGTCTTGTGTTGGTTTAGTGGAATATGTAAAGATATTGGCCCAAAGCGGTGTTTGTTGATTTTGCTAACTGGTTTGGACCGGCCAAAGTACGAGAACCGTAAAAATAACTCATGCGGATTAGGAGAAGGCCAGGTGAATTTGCCGGCCATTACCCATTATCGGCGGAAGTAGATGCCGGCAAACCAAAATACATCGATTAGATTGGGTCAAAACAGACACAGCTGCGATCCAAAGTGCAAAGCCTAACCGTGGGCTATCTTTGCTGACCTGGACCCCTATTTTTACTTTCTGTGAAATTCAATGTTCACAATGTTTACCCACCGGCTTTTTCCGCACGTAATTGAATGTGGAGTTAAGCGCTGGTAGTTGGTGTCATTTACTACGCATATTTTTGCAATTGACATTAGATTGGGACCGCAGATTAGCAACAGATTGGGCTACGTGCATGCCGCTAATCTGGGTGGCTCGGGAGAAATAGCCACGAAATGCACACGACGTCGGGAAAAGCTCTGACGCCGCCGGCCCGTCCGTCTTAATCGATTTGTTTTCCTTTTAGCAACTGTGCTAAACTTTTGGCAGTTCACATCGAGTTCCTCTAGCGTACGGACGTGTGCTCTTGGCACTCTTGGTACAGTGTTATTAACAACGATTTCGGGTTTCCCGAAGAAAAGTGCAAGTCTTATAAGCAGAGTCGCGTGTCTTTATTTGGAGAATCAAACAGGTTGGTTGGTTGATTTTCCAGCTGGACTACACATAAACTGTCTTTTTTTGGTCGCTTGTTGAGCAGTGGCAACAGGATTTATAGCTTACGACCAGTGTTTACGTAAAATCACATAAGATTGAAAACAAAAAAGCCACTTTATGCAATTCTGCAAGATTTTTCACGCAGCGTGAAAAGGTTTTCCTGCAATCTACCCAGCATAACGGAAATTTCATTTTAAACCTCAAAATTCGAGATCTTGGGCTTCGGTTACCTTAGTAGCGTTCACTCTTCGACTGTCAAGGTTTTGGTTGAGCGGATCAGAAGGTTAAGTGAATACCCTCGTGAAGGGGGCTTTGGATTTCACCGAACATTGGCCGGGTTATAAAGGTACACTGATTTAATAAGCTGTTTGCATATGCTAAAGTCTTTTAGGATTACTTTTTATAGAAATTTGAGAAGCCTTTATAAGTAGCCCCAATTTATGCAGTGCTTAGTCTGAATCGACTTTTAAATTAGAATCAATTTAGCATTTTGAAAATTTCAAAATAACTTCTCCCAGTGGTCCACCTTCTTCCTTCATTTGTTTACATTAATTACAATCTGCATTTTATTTAGCCTCTTGTCGTTGCACGGTGAATAATGAATTACTTATTAAATACACATGAGCATGTATTTATGTAAACAATGACACTCTTTTGTGGCCAGATTGACTATAGTTCGTCAAACTGTAGTGCAAAATTGCATACATTTAATGCTAAAGTCTATATATTTAATAAGATGATGACAATGACTCGTCCATTGCGACATATTAAGTTTAAATTCTCAACAAGAGGGAAGAAAGCAATTAGTCTCTGCACTTTAATACACGCTAATAGGTAGATCTAGAGCGTAAGTTCTTAATTAACCAGTATAGAAAATAGAATAGAGAACTTGAATATTATCTCTTTGAAAACGATTAATAATCTTTCATGAAGGATAGGCTTATATTTATATTTTTTTTTTTCAGCATACTTCGTCGTAGAGTAAAAACGTATATTCAATTCGTTGCAAATCGAACTATAAAGTTCGCCTGATCGACAGCCGAGTTATTTTGATTTTTTTTTTAAGTGCGATTAATATTTTAAATTCCTTCTGTCCATTTCCTTATTGATTCTTCCACCCATTTTCGTTGCGTGTAGTAAAGCATCACGCTCTGGCAACGTGATAACGGTTTCCAACAATAACAAATGGAGAACTAAACTACTCTCTGCTCTACTCTCGCCGCACTGCTGACCAAAGCGCTCTTAGCTTTCTTTCTCTCTTCTTCGGATATAAGCTCCCACGCAATACGCGGCAACAACAGTTAAATCGACGGCCATGCGACGACAACTAATTTCAAGTTCAATGCGCCAGTCTGAAGACATATTTATGTCTTATCTTTGCGTTTCCATTTGGCCGGTTTTCTAACATTCGATTATGGGTTTCCCTTTGTGGCGAGATACATATATCAGCTGTTTTGTTGACATGTTGGCGGCAAGTAAGCTTTCTCACCCTCCCTCCATCACTTTATCTCTTTCTGGTGCTGTTGCTTTCGCCATGTCAAAAAGCTTTCGCTTGTGATCTGCTGTTCTTGCATTGTTCATGAGTGTGCATTAGTATATATTAGTATGCAGACGAAATTCTTTTTCTTGACACTTCATAATTCGGAGCGGGGCTTTGAATTTCGCGCAGGGGCCTTTAAAGTAGTTGTAAATAAAAACTTCGCAAGCTGGCTTACACTTCATTGTGTAATTTAATGTATGTAATTTAATTAATTTTTATTATATAATAATTATAAAATTTTTCAACAGGGAAACATATTCCTCCTGCTTAAAGAAGGCCTTGTTGTATTTATATTTGACATTAATTATTTACAATTAACTATTATTTGCTGAAAGGGGGCTTAGAGCCCCAAAGCACCCTTTTGCTTCGGCTACTGCCCGTCACTCTCTCTCTTCTAATCGCCATTTTCGCTGACTGCTCTACTCAGTATCGTATGATTTTTAAGCTCTCGCTTGACCACAAAGGTTCACGTGTCCCATTTGGATCGTTCCCATCTAGGGTCGAAGTACCCTCCTGTCTGCCTGGTGTAATTGCCGTTTGACTGATGAAACCGCAATTGGCGGGTGATTAAAATGTGATTTTATTGAGGTTACAGGTAGCGGTAGATAAAGCCACGCCGCCATCAAGCGATTAGATTGGGCCAAAGTCTCTTCTAGTCTAGACTTTTTAGAGCCTAACCCTGACCTTAGCAATGGACTAAGCCGCATCGTATCTCGCCCAACTGGCCAAAATCTAATCTCCGATTGGAACGCGCACACCTGCAAAAGCTCCACCTCTCCGCTCTCCACCTAATATGTTAAGCTCACGTGAGAGCGAGCGGGAGCGCAACAAAAGCTTTTTCGCAACTGCCGCGATTCTTCTTCGTGCGGAACTTCCACACTCGGCAGCAGTTTTAAAACTTAAGTTAACCAGTAACCAAGTTTGCCGGACGCAATTTAAACACATTTCTTGGGTGTGAACCAGGTACAACTAATATCTTCGTGTGTGTATCTTTTATATTGGAATTTATTAAACGTGGACAAGTGTTTTCGCCAATCACATATTTTGCTATTCTTGATAATGTCCATGTGCACATCCATAAGCGTGTGTGAGTGTGTGTGTATAACAAATCATATCGAATTGGATTGAAAAAGGAATTTTCCACTGGCAGATTAAGCGCGTCTGCTTTGGTTCTTAACCTTGAGCCAAGGTTCCCAGTGACCCACAAATATACACATGTACAGCTCTGCATATCTGCATACACACACCTGCCGCTTTTTCCCACACCGGCTATGTTCATTATTCATTCCCGAGTCCTGTGACAAGGACGCGGTCACACTAAGCGTTATATTGATTTATAGGTGTATATATGCATACAAGATATTTGCTTGATTTCAGCACAAATCGCTTAATTAGAATTTGATTTGCACAATTCCCGGCTTAAGTTATTTTGAACGGTAAAGAATATTCATGGTTAAAGGGTTTTCAAATAAACCATCGTCAGATGCAAGTTGTAGTAACTTAGGGGATCGGAATCGACTCCGTCATCGTAAAGATACGATCATATTATACCCTTCCATTCCCCACACGTAATCTGGCAAGGTACATAGGAATTTTCAAAGGGTGTCCAAGTTATTAGCAGACGACACCTCTGGCCATAAAGAGCATTTGGAGTCACCTCCGTGGTAAGCGTGTCAAGTTCAACTGGCTTGGCTAATTGCCCAATTCACTAAGTTGGCTCACTAATTGCTCGTTTGTTTACTTCATTGTGTCAGTAACCACTAACTTGTGTATTTGTTGCTCTCTTTTCCATGTGCAGTTGATTCAAGATGCCGCCCAACGCCCAGTCCGGTGCCCAGTCTATTACGGACTCACTGATCGCTGCAGCGGCTAATGCCGCCGCCGATTCGCCGCCTGCCAAGCTGCAGGAGGACTCTACGGGAGTGCTCTTCGAGTGCGATGTGGAGACCACCGATGGCGGCCTGGAAAAGGATATTACCACACTGAAGAAGGCGGAGAAGCGCCGCCTTAAGCTTGTCTGGCGCAACATCATCGCTTTCGGATACCTACATCTGGCGGCCCTTTACGGCGCCTACCTTATGATTGCCTCGGCCAAATGGCAAACCATTGTCTTTGGTGAGTTCAAGGGTTTGCCTACTCCATTTTACTGGTTACTGTTCGGTGACTAGTGGTAAATATTTAAAGGTTTTTATAATTTGGTTTGTTTACGGATTTTAAGTTTTTATGGATCGTTTAACATCTGAGTCTGAACAGGGTCAGCCCAGTCACTAAACTCAACATTTTTTCAAATTCGTACTCGTACTTGAAAGAGATTTTTCTAACGTAGATTAGCTTGAATTGTTTGTTTCTCTGAAATGATTTATTAGTTATTTAGGTGGAAGATCGCTTATGGCTTCCCATTTCCACTAAATTTAGAAACGACTCGAGAAATTTGTTATTTATAGAATCAAGGTCATATCTATTTATTAAATTACTCAATTATAAAATTTCTTCCATATAATATAGAATAACATTATTCAATTAGAACTGGGCTAGACTTTAAAGATGACTAATGTAACCAATTCCAAAACTGACAAAAAGTCTGGGCTACACTATAGGGGTTATGGTGCTATACATAGGTAAACTAGTAAGGTAGTTTCCTAGAAGCATACTTTAAAATAAGTCTTAGAAATAGGCTATTGTAGCTATATAAATAAGTGGTAATCACTCGTGATATGAACAGAGAAAGACATGGCAACCATTGGCATCTTTCTTTCGCGTGCCGATTTGGGGTTATCAAACAATTGATAACCTTCTCAGAGTCGCATTTATGGACCTCTAGACATAACATGGCCCAGACTGCTGATCGGTCTTTCCTTAGGCGCATTACCGTTACGTGCTGATATTTTCAATTGTCAATAACTCAAATCGGTAGTGACTAAATTGTTGGACATTCAGAACGTGTCATGACTAAACCACACATTAAATTTTTAAATACCTTCACCTTCTCGTTACAAAAAAAATATTGTTACTTTATTTGCAACTAAATCTAATCCTAGAAAACTGAAGTTTTGCAACTATGGAGTATAGGCGGGTGCCGACCTCCAATTGAATGCTAGTTCTGGTTTCCTAAACAATTTTCGCAATACTAATTTATTCTATCCCTCTTTTAAGCTTATTTACTGTATGTGGCCTCTGGATTGGGCATTACTGCCGGTGCCCATCGACTCTGGGCTCATCGCTCGTACAAGGCCAAGTGGCCACTGCGCGTATTGCTCGCCATATTCAACACGATCGCCTTCCAGGATGCCGCCTACCATTGGGCCCGCGATCATCGTGTTCACCATAAGTTCTCCGAGACAGATGCCGATCCCCACAATGCCACCCGAGGCTTCTTCTTCTCGCACGTGGGCTGGCTGCTGTGCAAGAAGCATCCCGAGGTGAAGGCTAAGGGCAAGGGAGTCGATCTATCCGATCTTCGTGCCGATCCCATCCTGATGTTCCAGAAGAAATACTACATGCTGCTGATGCCTATTGCCTGCTTCATTTTGCCGACCATCGTACCCATGTACTTTTGGGGAGAGTCCTTCGTTAATGCCTGGTTCGTGGCCACCATGTTCCGCTGGTGTTTCATCCTGAACGTAACCTGGCTGGTGAACAGTGCTGCCCACAAATTCGGTGGACGCCCCTATGACAAGTAAGTACCCGATATTATTGGTTAACGCTTTGAGTGGTAACTTACATAATTTGAAACTCTTTGCAGATTCATCAACCCCTCGGAGAACATCTCGGTGGCTATTCTGGCCTTCGGCGAGGGATGGCATAACTATCATCACGTCTTCCCCTGGGACTACAAGACGGCCGAGTTTGGCAAATACTCGCTAAACTTCACCACCGCCTTCATCGACTTCTTCGCCAAGATCGGCTGGGCCTATGACTTGAAGACCGTGTCCACGGACATCATCAAGAAGCGTGTGAAGCGCACCGGCGACGGCACTCATGCCACGTGGGGATGGGGAGATGTGGATCAGCCAAAGGAGGAGATCGAGGATGCTGTGATTACACACAAGAAGAGCGAATAGGCTGGCAGAGCTGAGGGCCTAATCACGAGAGGGTTTTAGCAGAAAATCAATCAAATCAAATTAAAACAATGAAACATAATTTTCCATTTTGCACATTGTCCGCGGAACCAATTTCCTAACGCAGCAGAAGCATCCCATTTAATTAATTCTAAGATAAAACGTTGAAGAATGGATGTTAACTGTTTGTTGTATTTCGAAAACTTTATACCGTCTATGTTAAGCCAGCTCTGGAAATGTTTTTATTTCGCTCGGGAATTGCTTTTAGAGAGACGCAAACTAACTTTATATTTACACATGCATATAATTGCTAATAACCTGTAAATTGATGTACAATAGACGGAAAATTGGAGCTTTTCCACTCACTGTTATCTCGATGTCACATTTTGGAATCAATCAACAATTTTCGGTTATAAAAACAACAATTTATATGAGTAAAATGAAGGAAAACTTTCCATTACAAAGAAAAAGAAATACCTGCAAATGAAAGATTTTAGTATTTAGCGTAAGCCAAAAAAAAGAATAATCAAGAAACTAATAATATATATTATACAATAAACGATAAACGATCGTTGTTATAATTTATAACATAAAATGGCACCCACACCTATGATATTTCCATAAATGTTTCAAATAAAATGGGGAAGCGCCGCTGTGCAACAGATAGTAATAGTTCAGTAGGCCTTTCCATAACCTGAAACCGTGTGTCAGTCAGTCATCACCTCACAATATGTTTTATCACAAACTCACAACTCGTCAAAGGTATCGGTGATAGAAAATAAAATTTTTCTTAATTTTTTCAAAAACGTCTCTGGATAACATATCCCAGAAGTCTTTTTCATAATTCCATAACCTGAAAGATCGTAGATCAAATAATTTGTTAAATTTTAGACTTTTCCACATACGTCTATCGGTAACAGATCCCAACAGAACCATAGAGGTCCCAGCTAGTTTTTCTATAATATATTTTGTTACAACCTTAAAATAAAATAGTTACATTCTTATTTTCGCCAAAATGGAACAGTTTAAAGTACCGAAAAAAGTAAATCGTCACGTTTTAAAGGCACTCGATGTCCTACAACCATCGCGAACTAGTTTCGTATCTATCGAGGCCATAACGGATCATGTCAGGCAATCCTTGCGCTACACAAAGCCAGTTGCGAACTTGGAGATCGTAGTACAGAAGTCTTTGCGCAACCAGACCCAGCTTGGTATAGTAACACGGTTCGGATCATCATACGCGATGACCCTCGCGTTCAAGGGTCTACGTTCCGACAGGAAAGTCGATCGGACCCAGACAAATAAGGTAATTAGCTTGCTGTACTTATATATATTAAATTTAAGCATTACATTTACATTTTTATAGGGTCATTCTCGTCATTGCGACTCCTTGACTGCAGACGAAATAGCCAAGGTGCGTAAAATGCTGTGTGGCGTCCAGAAGTCATCGGTGAAGAAGAAGCCAAATCCTTCCGTAGCACCTAAAGTTATATGTAAAAGAAAGTCAAACCGAATTATTCCTGCCAGGGCTCAGAAAGCATCCGAAATTAGTACTCCAGTGACGCACCATATAAATCCAATATGCGATCAGGGCTGGAGTCGGTTCGGGCCTCACTTAACCAGCTTAAATATGGACGAAAACATACCTAAAAAGGTGAATAGGCATGTGGTGAAGGCTGTGCGACATTTGACAGAGAAGGAAAGATTCGAGTTCGCTCCACTTCACAGGATTAAGATAGAGGCAATGTGGACTATGCGGAATCTCAATCCTGTAAAAGATATAGAATCAGTCATAGAGCGTTCACTCACAAACTTAACCAATGTCGGAGTGTTGTCAGAGCGACATCGGTCGTACAGACTCCATTGCCTTCAAGCTCCATCTTTAACTGCATCATTTTCAATCTTTGGTAAAGTTAATGCTTCATTCTTTCCACAGTCTCCCTCCCAGAATATTCAAAATGACTTTGAAGAGCAATATATTTCTAGTATGGAAGAAAGTGAAATGTCTGAGCCCTCGTCGCATTTTTCAGATTCTCATGATCAGCAAACTGGTAACTACCATGGAGGAGAATCTAACTTCCAAGCTGAGCCAACTTCAGTGCCCGGTGAAGCGCCTGCTACCATCGCTGCTTTGTCCTCTTTGAGCAGTCTGGGTATGAATGTCAGGCCGACTGAGGGAGTCTATGGAATGGGGAATTCTTCTATGATGGGACTCTTCGGTAGTCTCTCCAGTGTGGTATCTTCGGAATCTCTCTCCCAGGAAAGGCAAAATGCAATTGGTGCTACAAATATTTCATATACGGATGTAGCTGAGCCAATGTCGAATGATTCACATGCTTCAGTCTTACAAGAGATGCCATCTTGCTTCCAAGCTCAGCAAACTTCAGCGTCCGCTGAAGCGATGGACATGGGTATCAAGCCGGTTGAAGGAGAATTTGAGAATGCTTCTTTGGTAGGACCCCATGGCAGTCCCTTCTGTGTGCAATTACCTCGGGTGGCTTCAGAATCTCATTCCCAAGAGATACATAATGTGGAAGACTCGCATGTTTCAATCTCTCGAGAAGCTCAAAGCTTTCATGAATCATCGCTACAATATATACCCAATGAAGCAAACTCAATCTCAACAGTATCTCTCTCCCAAGAAAGGCATACTACAGAAGATAGGGAAAATTTATATAGAACAAGTTCGGAACATTCACATATTTCCGTCTCTCGAGAAGCTCAAAGCTATCGTGAAACATGGCTACAATCATTGCTTCGGGGACCTATCGAGATATCTTCAACGTCATCTGAGACACAATGTGCAGATTCAATCCTCCAAGGAACGACACCTGTGAAATCCGACGAACAGTGACTTTTAGCTTAAGCCAGCAAATGAAAAAACAAATTTCAGTTATTTCGATTTCGATTAATTCTTTGAATACTCCCGCTGCTTTTGATATATCGATAGTCAGCTTTCGTGAGTGTTATCTGAAATCTTGATTTGTATGTGTGTGTGTGGATGTTTTTCTCTCATCCTCTCTCTCGGATTTAAATTTCTCAGTACTCTTCCAAAGAGAGTCCAACGCTTTAGAGCTGCGTTGTTTAGTTTAAACTAAACTAGTAAAATAAAATTAATATTTCTCAAATTGTTCAGTTTTTTATTTTAATGGTTTTTATATCTCGATAACGGTGCTCTCTTTATATCGATCATTGTAGCATTATACTTTTTTTGGTATTTTTGGTGTACTAATAAATATCGAAGGTTATTCGAATGTCGGTGTGGTTGACAGTTTCTCACAGCTCGCCTTACTCTTTTATTAGTGCGCCGTTCCAACGTCTTTTCCATTCAACTCTCAACGGCCGACTCGTAAACATTGCATTTAACTTTTGTGCTCTGTGTTTTCGTTTAAGTTTTTGCGTGTTTTTATTTATACCCATCTATCTACTTGAGTTATTGTGTATTCGCGCAGTGATAAATAGATGCAGCGGTATCTGGATTCTACCGTTCGCTGCTGCGTTTTGTACATCAATTAAAAGAGAGCCAGCTGAGTTCACGCCCTCTCTGCTCTTCCGCCCGCTTCTCCCGCGACCTGTGCGACGTCGCCGAATGTAAATGCAGTGAGCGCGGCAAGTTAATTAAATTCGATTCAATAACATTAATCTCGCGCCGGGACAGGATTCACATCACAGAGTCAGGATGGATATGAAATTCCTGATGATCCTTATCCTGGGCTTCGGCTTCATGTTCGTCTTCACGGCCTTCCAGACCATGTGTAACATTGAGGTAAGCTGTAGTGTGAGTGAGTGCGTGGGTGTGCGCTCTCTCCGCGTGTATGTATGCGTGGGCGTTTCAGAACATCCTTGCCATTGGAATCACGTCCTTGTCCTTGCCAATAGACATCGTAGTGTGCCCTTCAACCCACCCCGACCCAACCGCATATCCACGTCACAGGATGTGGCGACGTTGCCGCCGTCACTCAAGCCAGCAGCCATTGCTGTGCACTCGTAATTGCCCCCGATTTGTGCTGGTGTTAACGGGCAGGGGAGTTGGTTCACAGTTCCTATTTATTGTACCGCTCAAAGGTCACGATAAGAGGCGGATGCAGAAATATACACTTGAATTTATTTATATATCTATATAAGATTACCTTTATTCTTTGTTAGGTGTCTTTATCTTAAGTATTTTATTTTTCTTTCAGTGCAGACCACATCCCCTTTATCAATACTTTGAAGAAACAATTTCTTTTTGATTTCGCCCTAAATCAATAATTAGATATTTCTTCTACAAATTTCTGATAATAGTCAATTAATTGTTTTTTTTTTTTTTTTTTTTTTTTAAAAAANTTTTTTTTTTTTTTTTTTTTTTACAAAACGTTAACGCTTAATTTTTTCTTCCGAAAAATAATCATACATTGTTCTCTCTGTACAAATCATCCCATAATTGATAAGAAATGAGAGCACTTAGAAGCGTATCATCTGCCCCAGAGCACTTATCGTTATAATTAATATACAAATAGATGTGACGAAGCCACATAAAGCCACAAAAGTTGACCCTAATAAGGGAATTGATCATCCTCAGAGTCAACCCAAATAGTTGAACCCCATCACTGTTATTGTATTCAAACATATTTTAAAAACATATTTTATAAATATTTGAAATATGTTTATTGTCTTATCCGCAGTATGCCATTCAAAAATGTTTCGATTCGAACCTACAACTCCTCTAAAATATCGTATTGTTTTCACAATATAAAGTTGCATCCGGCCTAGGCCAGTTAATAACTATAAGCAGCTTGTCTTATTTTATACATATATGTATCTGTGGTAAATATATATCGCGATTATCATTTTTACTTCCTGCGAAGCATTCATAAAATTAATTTATTCGTACTACTGATAAAGCCTCGAGGTAAACCTACCGAAATGTCATCGTTGAGTCCACGAACCAGCTTATGGTTGTTCCCATTCATAAGCAAATTTGGGGACACTAATCAATCTATCGAAATAATCAAGTGACAGCGATTAGCTTATCAATATTTGCAAATAATTACAATGGAGCAACAGTAACACTCATGTGTGGTATGGATCTATTGGTAATTGATAATACTGTTACATTATAACGGCACATTTCATTGACTATTTATTATGTGAGTAATAAAATCAAGGCCACTCCAAGCAAAAATAAAACCAGAAAACAGACCAAACTTCCTGTGTATATGTATGTATATTCTATATACAAAGTGTATCGATTCGCACACAGATCGAGAGAGCAGATTCATTAACCAACTGGATTGTCGGGTATTCGCAAAAAGAAGTTAGCTTCCACGATTTCTCATCTGATTACGCATGCGTGGCATTTTTGTTATGACCGAAACACGAAGCTCAAACTGGTAACCAAATTCGACTTTGTCATTGTTTTGCATAAAAAGCTAAGCATTTTGTTATGGTTCAATGGACTGTATAAGGTGCCTTCTCTGATAAATACCGTAAAAGTTTGTTCGGATCCAGTGAAGTTTTGTAATTTCTTGCTTTGCTACCTGATACTTTTTTTGTGATTTGATTTATTTTGTTTTTATTATGGCCTTTTAATGCGGTTAGCCCGATACCCGCAGGGTGTTTTCAAGGGAATAATTAAGTGCCAACCGATATTGTATATAACAGGCAGAAAGAAATCTCAGACCCCATAAAGCATACATATTCTTGATCAGCATCACCAGCCGAGTCGATTTAGCAATGTCCGTATAAAACAACTGACAACATTCCTATCTGTTGCACGCAGATCAAGTTTTTTTCAAAATTTTGTAGTAGATAGTATATGAAATAAATAAATTTACTCGGTGAAATCGAATGATAATATATAGGCGGTAAGCTAGTTTAATATTCACCAAAAAACTTGACAGGGATTTTCCACCAATTATTTTATAGTTTATTTATTATTTTATATATTGTCCACCTTAAGATTTCTTTCTGTGCACATAGTGTTTCTCCTTATGATCAATTTACTACGGCCGTCGCGGCAACAAAAGCAAAAGTGACTTGAAATTCCAACCAGGGCATGCTTTGGCTTAGTTAGCCAAACTTATAGACCGGGCAATATCGAACAACCGATCGGCCAGTCTTGGCCTATTAGACAGCAATTTTAAAGCGGGGCCTTGGCTCATATGGCGCAATCAGCCGCTGAAGTGGCAGGGAGCACAGAACGCTTTCCAGCTGATTGCGCAATCGAAATCAAATGCTTCGAAGCAAACACGTCAACGCCAGCTAGCTCTTTCAATGTCATTGCAATTGCAAGTTCGACGCTGTCGCCGGCGCACACACAGCACACCAGTCGTCCCAAGGCCACCTCAGCCAGGTTGACCAACATACATACACACATCAATTTGGCCAAGACGCCAGAGAGCATAGCGGGCATACTGGCAGTAACACATAACAAAACAGCCGCTAGGCGCCTCTGCTTGCACAACAGAAAAAACACAACGAAACTGAAACTGAAACTGAAACCAAAAACAAAAAGTGGGTGTGCACCGACGAGCCCACCACTCACTGCTCACTGTTAACTGCTCCTGCCCCCAACCGGACCCACTTGCTGCACCAGCTCGTGTGCAGCAATGTCTAGTCGAAAGAGCTGAAAACGCAAGTCTAGCTGGAAAACCGATAGTGCTGAATACCCTTTAAAGCCCTCGAATCGACAACGAAAATAAGATTTTCTTGTTGTGGGGATTTTCCATTTCATAAGGAAAATTGTAAAACGATGTATACGGGGGTGCTATATAAATTACTAGAGTATTAAATCCCCTAAAAGATATCAAAAACTTTGATGCAATATGTTATATCGTAATATATAGGGTTTTAAATGATTTCAAGCTCCTAATGAGTTATGTATCATGCCGAATAATTTATGATATATTAGGCTAGTCACAAAGATTATAAACTGTAAAATGAATGGGCAACCATTCTTCGATAAAGACTCATAATTCAAGGATGACTCTCCGCCGTACGAAAAAGGTAACTCCAACGACACAGGCAAAGGCAAGGCAGACAAATAACGTCCTTAGAAAAACTCCTTAAACGTCACTGAAGTAACCAATGATGAGACGCCATCAATGCAGGCAAATGATTCCGTCAAGATGAGCTTCGAGATGAAACGAAAACGTTTTGATTTCGGCAAGTTCACTTTATCACAGGGCCGTAAGCTAAGCGACGCGTATGGCCCCCAGTGGAAGTTCAGGGCTCCAAGGGAACTTCCTTCGATGCTTAATGACGATGTGGAGGATGCTTGAACCAAAAGTGATTATTCTGAACTATGGTAATCCTTTTTACTTTGTTAAATTGTTAAATTGAAATCAAATGAATATATATGTACAATCTCTAAAAACCAAAAGTCCAATGGAATCGAGCCAACTTGATGCAAAAGCCGCAATGCCCTCCTCATTCCAAAAAAAATCCAAACTAGTTTCGAGCATTTTTAAGTTTTTCGTGAGTTGTTGTGCCAGTTTCTTTTGCGTAATAAATTAATACAACAACTTAAGCAGGCGATCAATTTAATATGTTGCTCGGCGCATTCTCCTGCAATTCCGCGTATTCGCACACGACTTTCTTTATTGCATTCGAAATTCGGAGTCGGCTTTCTTTCGGCATTTGTTTGCACAAATCTTGACCCAATTCCCGGGCCGTCGATCGAATAATAACAAGATCATCAAGGAATGTTCATTGAGCTCCATTGGGGCTGATAAGAAATGATTGCACTTGAAACGATTTCTTATCACAGCCGTCTTACTGTCCTCTATAATATTTTGGTTTTTATGTTGGAATATACAATACGCCATAAAGTGTACTTGGTACTTAAGATACTGAGAGCCGTATAGAACACACGCGTAAATCCCCAAAAGCTGAATAAATAACTACTTTCTCGTAAATAGTTCCGCTTATAGTTCCTGTATCCCATTTAGCCACGAGGTCACAGTTACAATGTATTTTACTCGATATAACAGTTCCGCTTTTCGCATATTACTATTTAATAGTCTCCGATCAAAAGTATATATAGATACTTTTTAATAGTCTCTGATCAAAAGTATATATAGAGCGCGCCTCTCAAGTTAATTACTGATTACTGATTACTGATAATAAAACACTTTCGAGTTGGACCTCAAAATGGGCACGAGGACCGCTCGAGATACGGGCCAGCACCACTTAATTGATGCAAATGCAATCCAAAACCGTGTCAGAGTCAGAATTTAGCGACGAGATAACGATATTACTGAGATGCTTCCTTTGGAATGGAAAATTTTAGAGCTCAACTGCAGCCACAAACGTGTTTAGCATGTGTGTGCGGCTAGCTTGTAATTTTCCATTCATGCATTCATTCGCATTGATCAGAGACAAGAATTGCAATGTTGCACTTGAATCTGGATGCAGACTTGATTCCAAGGCGTGCCGTCCAACATCAGCGGAATTTTATTTACTACAGCTGCGGGGAATTGAATATATATGATGTATAAAATGTACAGCGGATATAGGATAGTGAACTATGTTTACGAAGGAAGTATTAAGGTCATTGTATTACACATGCCTTGTATTAATACGTATTAGATTCGAGTCATTAAAACCACCAAGTTTGGGGAGTATTTCCTTAGTAACCTTGAACTAAATCTAATATTTAAATGTTTAAGTAACTAAATAAACAGCAATAACGCCTCCAAATTAAAGTCTTTGTATATTAACTGCGTTATTTTACTCTATTAGCTTTTTGTCACCAATTCGCATCCGAACAGGAAATACCTGTACGATATGTACTTGAACTGAGAACACGTTTTCCGTATAACATTTAAAAAAACAAAAAATAAAAAACAATAAAAATAATGCGTTACGGCTGGTTCATTGGCATGCAGGCATCAAAAGAGGTGTCTAGCACGTTTCCAAAATGCTAATCCAATCCGATTCCGTCTTTTTTTCAACAGAAAACCATACTGGACAGCATTGCAAAGGAGGATGAGAACTTCAAAGGAGAGGGCTACACCAGCCTGGCCATCATCTACCTGTTCTTCTCGCTCTCCAATTGGCTGGCTCCCTCGTTTATTTCGTTTACGGGTCCCCGCGTGGCCATGGTCGTGGGAGCGCTGACCTATACGTGAGTAGATCCCCCCAACCAGGTCGATAGAGGGTTTACGTTAACATACTCCATTACTATTCCCATCCTGGCAGGGCCTTCATGATCACGTTCATGTTCCCATCGACGGTGCTGCTGTACGTGGGCAGCGCAGTGCTGGGACTGGGGGCATCGATCACTTGGACGGGCCAGGGAACCTACCTGGCGCGATGCAGCGAATCGTCCACCATCTCCCGCAACTCCGGCATCTTTTGGGCTCTACTGCAGTGCAGCATGTTCATTGGCAACCTGTTCGTGTTCTATCAGTTCCAGGACAAAACCGTCATCGACAAGGAGACCCGGAATCTAGTCATTGGCGTGCTCACGGTGATCGCTGTTCTGGGCATAGTCTTTCTGGCCGCCCTGCGATTCATGGCCGACAATGCCGAGCACGACAACGAGCTGGAGCAGAAGCACACGGGGTGCGGACAGGCCATGTATGCTCTAAAGTCAGCCGGACAACTGTTCTGTACCAAGAAGATGCTGCTCCTTAGCCTGGCTTTCTTCTATACAGGTGGGTTGGCTGAAGGGTTTCCTTTAATTTATTATTTTATTGGTTATAACTGAGTAATTATTTTCACGATTCATTTTCAGGACTGGAGCTGTCGTTCTTCAGTGGCGTCTTTGGTTCCGCAATTGGATTCACAACGAAAATAGCCCAAACACCGAAAGAGATCGTTGGCCTGGTTGGCATTTGCATCGGAGCCGGCGAGGTCTTTGGAGGCGGACTCTTCGGGATACTGGGCAACAAGACAACACGATATGGACGCGACCCTATCGTCATTGCCGGCTACGTAATGCACATGGCGGCCTTCTTCATGACGTTCATCAATCTGCCGAACAGCGCACCGTTCAAAGATACCAACGATATATCTTACCTGGATCCGCCCAGTGCCAGCATTGCCCTGGTCTGTGCCTTCCTGCTGGGCCTGGGGGACGCCTGCTTCAACACCCAGATCTACTCGATGCTGGGCGGAGAATACGTGAACAACGCGGTGGGGGCTTTTGCCCTGTTCAAGTTCACCCAGTCCGTGGCGGCGGCAATCAGTTTCTTCTACTCTTCGCACTTTGGGCTGTATGTGCAGCTGGGCATTCTGGTGGTAACCGGAACCATCGGCACCATCGCCTTCGTGTTCGTCGAGTGGGGCTTCAAGCGACAGCATCGGGAGCAGGAGGCGCTGGATAAGTAATCAGTAATCCCACCTATTAGGGTATTAGGACTAGCCAATATTGTCCACGTTTGTTGAATTCCTCGGAAGTGAAGTGCGTTGAATCCGTGCGACTGCGCGTCGTCTTCCTAGACAATAACTGTTAAGTGTTGTTGTGCGCTACTGTTGCTATATTGTACGTAATGCGTATTTTAATGTTTAGCATTCCAAAACGTAATCATAATCTAGTTGTCTATGTTTTTATATGTGTGTATTGTATACAGTATATGATGTATGTGCGTTTACTTAATTTAAGCAGCGATTGTGCAATTGTAAATGAAGCGACAGGTTCTGAGTATTAATAAGAATATATTGCAAGTGTTAAGAAACAGATGTAGATGACGTTTCTCCTAGCGTTTATTTTGGTTGCAATGTGAATAAGAAAGAAGAGAGCATAATTACCCAATAATTTAGAGAAATTGACAGACTTGAAAATGCTCAAGGAATTAATACGATTTATTTGATCACTTGCACGTTATTTAAGAAGCACTGCATACGATTATGTTAAAATGTAGTTTCAAACCCCGCAAATCAATTAAAATTTGTATATTTTTGGCTTACATTTAGAAAATAAAAATGTGTGAGCCGAAATAAATATATTTTGTATCACAAGTTAAATTGTTTTTCTCAATTTTAGATTGGAATACTCGCTTAATAATGCAATTTTATTTGATTTTAATTTTTAAGTCAAATTTTGAATTTCGATTACTTCAAATACATCGATAAGTGTTCGACTGCGTAAAAATCGATACACAAGATACACTCGGACTGAAACAAACCAATCAAAAATGTCTGCACCTGAAAAACGAAACGAAACATGAAAAATTACCAAGAATTAATTTATGAATTTTTTTCGATATATACATATTAAAATAACTATGGATATAAAACTGTCGCAAAATTCCTATATAAAAGTATCGCATACGGAAAATAAAAATCGATTTTTTTCTATCGTTAAGCGAATCAACTAACAGTGTGAAGTTAAAAGTGTTCCAGAGCAGTTAACAGTGTTCCAGTGCAATTAACAGTGTTTCAGTCCAGTTAACAGTGTTCCAGTGCAGTTAACAGTGTTCCAGTTCTGTTAAGTGCCTACGAACCACGGACACGGACACTCGCCGCCAAATTTTCCAACCCGAACTTGTCCGTGAAATTGCAAATTAACATGAAAAATGGCTAAAAATAAATCGACGGTATACCTGGGCTACGACGATGAGGAGGTTACGGCCAAGCAGGAGCAGTTCCTAAATAGCTGCACCAACAAAATCGGCGGAACCCCCGTAAGAAATGCTGTGACACGAGCGGACAGCTGATAATTGAAATTGATTTTTACCCTCAGGATTGGCCTAGACATGAGGTGACTGTTCCGGCCTGCCCGCTGTGCAGCGCCGTGCGACCGCTGATCGTGCAGATGTACGCGCCACTGGACCGCTCCCAGTTTCATCGCAGTCTGTACGTGTTCGGATGCGTGAGCCCCGCCTGCTCGCAGAATCCCAAGAGCTGGGTGTGCGTGCGAACCCAGCATCTGGAGAACCAGTTCGAGGTCATCAGCGAGCAGTCGCCCAAGAAGCCGTCGCAGAAGAAATCCAAGTCCAAGTCCAGCGGCCTGCAGGCGGTGAACTGGTGCAGTGGAGCAGACGACTGGGGTGACAGTTTGGCCAGTGGGCTGGCCAAGACTGAGGACGAGGCCATGGACATCACCGCCGATGACGACCAAAACGAGCGGAACGGCAACGTGCGACCCAATGTTCTTCAGTACGTTAAGGGTGATATGCAACTGGACGAGCCAGCCAAAGTTGACTTTGTGAAGATAAGCGGCGGCGGCGGCGATGAAGACGACGACGAGGACGAGAGCACCTCGGTGGAGACCGACCTGATCTCTGGGTTTCATCAAATGGGCATGATCTCGCCGCAGAATGCCGACGACGATCCCAATGCAAACTGTGCTGCGGCCGCCGCTCCCAGCGTAGATGGTGCCGGGGCCAGTGCCGCCTCCGCTGTCATTTGTGCCGAGATCGAGGGTCCCGAAACGGATGTGGTTCTGGTGGACACCCCCAAGAAGCCGGAACGCGATTTGATTGCTCTGATGAAGCACACCTCGCAACCGCTGACGCAGATCAAGGACCTTACATTAAAGTCCTACTACATCGCTGTGGATGTAGAAAATAAAACAAGGGTGGAGGAGTACGAGAACTATAGCGGCGCGCTATCCATGGACCACATACGTGATCTGTACCAGGAGTACAAGCTTAGGGACGAGGGTGCGACCCACTCGCCCACGGGAGTGGCCGCAGGATCCACTGTGGAGCCCGGAGACGAGCATGAGACGTATGAGAAGGCGCTTCCCGCCCATGGTGACATATTATTTCACAACTTCATAACTACCATCCAGCAGAATCCAGGTCAAGTCTTGAGGTGAGCATTTCTATTTACGAAATGGAAGTTTCATATTTATTTGTGGCTGCATGTCTATGTTTCAGGTACTCCCGAGATGCTCTTCCGTTGCTGGTGGCCCCGCTGGCGGAACCGTTGCCCAAGTGCCAGAACTGCAAGGGCGAGACGATCTGCGAGGTGCAGCTGCTGCCCACACTCATTCCCAAGCTGCGTTTCCAGCTTAACGGCAGCTGTGCCCCAATCGAATACGGCAATGTGCTAATCTTCACCTGCCTCAAGAGCTGCTGGGACACGCCTGACCTGATGCGATACGAGCACGTGGTGGTGCAGTCCGAGTCCTAAAGGAAACCAAATCGCTGTAGCTGCTATGCTATAGTTGCAGACTTTTGCAACGAATTTTAACCGTAAACTGCAGAGGAAAAGCTAAGCTTCTCGAGATTGACCTAGGATGATTTTATGCTCTAGTTGTTAAGAACGTTGTACGCTTTTAGACACGCCACTCCGATGAGGATAGTTGCTAATAATATCTCGTTATTTCCTCTCCCTCTCTTAAAAAGGGTTTCAATTCTACCGTTTTTTATTTCCGCACCAAAACTAAAGCAGGAAGCTAATCTTAACTTAAACTAGAGGCGCATCTGCATCAAGGTGGTAGCTCTTAACGGCTGAGAACCATAGCGGCGGGTACTTGGCGTCCGTCAAGTCAAATTCGGAGCTGGTGTCCACCTTGTTACGCTTCTGGACGACTGTGTAGTGCGACCAGACCAACTGGCCGCAGCGGCGACGCTTCGGTGCTTTTGTAATACGCAGCTCGATCAGGAATTGCGTGGAGTCCTCCTCCATGGGCATGATGCTGCTTCGCCTCTGTCGCATGTGCCCCGTTCCTCGTCCCTGTGACTTTTGAAGCACCAAGGTGACGGTGTCCCCGTACAGCCGATACCGACCGCGCAGCACATCCGGACGTTGCATTTTGTTGTGTAGATGCTTCAGCTTGGCGACGCCCTGCGCTGGCTCGTCTGCGCTCGTCATCATTAGCACCTTGCCGTCGGGCATAAAGCGAATGTAACGATAGTACTCCACTAACTGCACAGGTCGATAGAACTGATCCTGGAAGCTATTCTCGCCCATTCGCAGGTACGTTGTCTTGCTGATGTAGCAGCCGTTGAAATGCACCCGCTCTCGGCGGATGAACATGTCCCGCCAGGAGTAATATATATGGGTACTGTCAGAATCCTGGGCATCCAGGGATCCAACGTTGTGACCCCATACTCTAAAAGATAATACAGATGAACATCTCCGAACTATCTGTATCAATCTGAGGAATCCTTACTTGACGCAAGCTAGCCTCCATAGATCATCATCCCTGGCGTACACATAGAATCCCTTACAGACGGCGGCGCATTGCTCCAGGGAGCGCATATCCAACTGGGCGGACACTACCCAGCGCAGGATGCGCATTACGATCTCGGGCGGCAGGTCAGAGATGTGCAGTCCTGTGGCTAAAACGCTTGCATCACGGCTGGACTCAATCATTTTGCCGCTGTAGATGTTATCCTGTCGCAGGTCGTGCTGGAACTTCTCGTACAGATTATCTATATCCTTCTCGTCACCACCTTCCCTGGCATCCGACTGGCCCAGATCCAGTTGCTTGGCAAAGTCGCCGGGCAGATTGTGGAACTTCTTGTTGCTGACAAGTTCGTGGCTGAGCTTCTGCTGCTCGTAGAATTTGAACTCGATGTCGGGCACGATTTGTGTGGCCTTGCGGTAGAAAGGTAATGCGTCGTAGACTTTGCCGCGCTGTTCCAGCTGAACGGCAGTGCGGTAAAGACTTTCAGCCTTGGCTTGCAGCAGCTCCGCCTCGGTGACATTGGGGTTCTGTGCCGCTCCTCCACCTCCTCCGGGACCTGGCCTGGGTGCTGGATTTCCATGGGCAAGCTCCCGCTGCCAGCTCTCTCGGAACTCGTCAAGGGCACTCGCACTGGTGGCTCCCTGGCCTGGCGCCTCGCCGTCCGAGTCCACGTCCGACATGGCTAATAAACTGGTCTGCAAATGCAAATTGAATTGTAAAAATAGATCGCTTGTGCTTTTATCTGACGCAATTGTAACCTGAAAGGTGTTAGTATTGGTCGACGTCGGAAGATGAGGAAGTGCGGACGGAAAACAGATTTATAATGAAGGGCCGCGCGTACTGCTGATAGTGGCCGCGGGCTTCACCCCAGAATTTCGAAGTAGATCGCAACTGGCAGCAACATGTGGCCATTGGTAAGACCCCAAAGATTAAGTTGATTCAGATACGGCAAACGGGAACACTTCTACCTGTGTAAACTTATTGTGCACAGTGTGAACATACCGTTTCAACGCGAAAACACCACTGATATTGCGATACACCGATAAAGTATTCGAAAAACATAAGCTACATTTAATTTTAAATTGCAGCAAAATGTAAACATAATTTTCAATTTGAACATGAAGAGTGCACAGGACATAACGAGGACAATATAAATTTAATTTGGCCAATTTGAAATTCGATTATAGTCGTTAATCGATTATCAGCTGACTGCAACGCGGTTTTGTTTTGTTTTGGTTTCTGCTTTTGTTCATTGCCGCATTATTTACAAGTAACAGGGCATTAATCTTCAATTAAAGTGACAGGAGATCTGCAGCAACCATGTCGGCGGACTATTCGCATCTGTGTTCCGCCATCCTGGAGCAGTGCTTCGGTCAGGTGGTGCAATCGGTGGCCGATTGCCTGTTCTCGGCCACCACGCGAACGCTGGGGCAACTGGTCAGCGCCACCAAGTTCTCACGCAAAGAAGTGGGACTCGCGCTGGCCGTGCTCGTCAAGTTTCGACTGGTGGACTTTGAGGCCTCCAAAATGAATCCCTTTCTTGCAGAGTACGCACTCCGGCGCGA
>VNKC01001767.1:0-19382 GCA_008042775.1 Drosophila pectinifera | reverse complement strand
ATAAATAAATAATATAATAAATAATTAAACAGTCTTGGAATATATGTATGTATTAATGATTTAGAACATACATTCCAAGACTTCTTAATTATTTATTGTATTATTTATTTATGTATCAATATATATACTGTTTAATTATTTATTTATCCCCTATTCACTGTACCGTTATACGTATCATATCCTGGCAGAAAGGAAAACCTCGCACAAGGCGCCTCCAACACGAAGTAAAAAGGGGGGCGAAAAAAAATACAAAAATAAGTTGGCGGCGGCGGGCAAACAAGTAAAAATCGCATGCAATTTGAAGAAAAATATGCGAGAAGTAAACTTTTGAAACGACGCATTTTTCCAGCTTTTCCGTCCGCTCTTTTCCCCCGCTTCCCCCGCCTTTCTGGATGCTCATCATAGCCATGAAATGTGCAAGTGCGTTAGCCCCAAAACCAATTTTCAGTAATGACTGCATTTTGCCGTCGTCTCAGCTTTTCCCGACCCACGAAGGCGGCAGGCGGGGGGATGACTCTCTTCCCCCCCCGATGTTGTCGGTTTAAATGCACAAAAGCGCGCCAAAGGACATGCCAAGGACAAACGTTAGTTGAACCGTGGGTGGGCGGCGGCGGCAGCGGGGTCGGGCGGGTATTGTAGGTGGCGCCTTGCGTAATTTGCTGCGGCAATGGCGGCAAAACACATCGCAAAATGGCGACAGATCCAAAAGGGAGTACCCCGCTGCAGCACTCCCCTAAACCTCCCCTTCCCCCGCCCAGTGGGACTCCCATTCGCCTTTGCGGGTTTTACAATTTTAAGATTTATTTACGTGCTTCGGGGAGTTTTCCAACCCCGGATAAATGCATGCGTTTGCTGGCCGAGACGCGCCAAAAAGTTTCCACTCCCCCGGCGCGCCTCCTTGCGATTTTGCCGCCTCCTCTACGCCAGTTGCATACGAAATGGTGGCAAATGCGGG
Organism: Drosophila pectinifera; assembly: GCA_008042775.1. NCBI lineage: Eukaryota > Metazoa > Arthropoda > Insecta > Diptera > Drosophilidae > Drosophila > Drosophila pectinifera. Next base: position 18,427 of record VNKC01001767.1, on the reverse strand, counting down.
CGGCAACCCTGGCAGACCCCCAAGACCCTCGCTCGCATTTCGACAGCCGCCCCAGCCAGGGTTGCCATGTGTGTGTGTGTGTGTGCAAAAGTCAGCCTGTGACCTGTTTGTCCTCTAAAGTGAAATATTTTGCAGCAGGCGAAATGCAATTTTCTATGTGTTGTGTGGGCAGAAACACACAAACACACTAGCACACGCACACCCAGGCAGAGGAAATCTGAAAGGGCCAGCTTGAAGGAAAATGAGAGCGTGACACGCGCCAAATATCGAAAGGAAAGCTGGCAGGGATGCCACAGAAATATTTATTTGAAGCCCAAGACATCCTATTATACATTTTCGTTAATGTTTAACAAATTTTAAATTAATATAAATTTATATTTAAATTTACTCACTAAGTTCCCTCTTCTATGCTATTAAATATCTCGTGATTTAAGGCCCATAAATACCCAGTAATTTATTTAATGCCACAAATCAAGAGTAAAAATGCTTGTAATATTTTTTAGTGACTTCTGCACTCTTTATCGATAGGAAAGCTTGCAGGGATGCCACAGAAATTTTCCCCTGAAGACATTCTCAAGGTGGCTATTATACATTTTCATAAATTCCTAACAAATTTGAAATAAATATATATTTAAATTTAAATTTATTCATTAAGCTCTCTCTTCTATGCTATTAAATCTCTCGGGATTTAAGGCCCATAAATACCCAGTAATTAATTTAATGCCAGAAATCAAGAGTCTAAATGTTTGTAATATTTTTTAGTGACTTCTGCACTCTTTAGCCATATTTTAGTAATATTTTTTAGTGACTTCTACACTTGTCACCCATATTGTAGTGCTACAAACTCGGCCCTTTCTTACATAACTTGGCCATCTCTAACGGCGTTATCCTTCTGAACTATCGGCCATTCGACCATTGCGTAAGATGTCGCTGGAGCGTCATTTAATGCGCCGCCAGTTGTCTTAGCAGCCGGTGGCTCGTTGGCCAGAACGGGGGGGTTGGCCAGGGGCGCAGGAGGCGGGAGACGGGAGGCGGGAGGGATGACAGTAAGGGGAGACGCCGGAGACGTCGCTGGCATATTTCATTTTCCAGCTACTTTTTTGCCGCTTCATTTGACAGGGAATGCGAGAGGGAAGACTGCACTGGCAGAAAAATTGCCTAAGTTCCAAATTTCAAGACCAGAAAATCGTAGAAATTATATTCCTTTATAAGAATAATTTATATAATTTTATAAAAGCCTAAATTCGAGTCTTAGTCTATAAATTGGGGTCAAAAAATCCTCAAGATAATTTACCTGTATTGCCAGTAAATAAACCTGGTCTTAAGGTAAATATTTAACTAAAAACAAAAGGATTCGTTATGGTTTTTAAATATAAAAAGGTATAACAGTATGTTATTAAATTCCTACAAGTTATAAAAATTTTATAGAACTATATATATATATATATACAATATATTTTATTGAATATATTGTATAAATCTAACTAGAGCTTCCATGGTGTCATTTTCAAGGACCTTTCTTCCTGTGTCCAAGGGGGAGGGGGCTGTGGAGCTTGGGCAAGTGTAGGTGCAATGGGATCTCCATCATAATCTTGCCTTACCCCCCCTCGGCCGCTGCCGGCTCCTGTTTGCTGGCTGCTCTAAAAACGCAGAATGTATTTGAAATGTTTCAGCATTGATAAATAGTTTTGCGCTGTCCTGCGGGGATGCAGTCAGCTCTTCAGCTTCCACCCCTCCCCGAATTTCCCCAGATTTCCCAGTGTGTGTGTGTGTGTGTGTGGGTTGGCTTTCGAAATTAGGAAAATTAATGTGGGAAAATGCTGTGCCCCAAAGTGAAGCGAGCGAGGCAACAAACGCATTTCATATATCAAACCGACAAAATGGGGGAAAAAATGGATAAAAGGCTGTGGGGAATTTATTTCTGGCATTGATTTTCCACTCAGCTATTTCTTTTATTGAAATTCTGCCGAAAGGAAGCCAAATAAAATCATAAATTTGCCTCTCTCCCTCTGTCTACTCTTCATTTCGTTTTTTGCTGGCCTTAAAAACCATATTTATGGCTGAGAGAAGTTATTTGGGCTTGTAGTTGGACTACGGAAATGATAACGAGAAATAACAGGAAGAATATGTAGGAAATATTTTCCAATCGGGATAGATAACTTGGTTATTTTGTAAGTATAATAAAGAGTTTTCAATGGGAGTTTGAATACAAATTTAATAGAGGTAAGCTAAGTAAGTAAAACATAAACTAAATAGGTTTGAAGGATATGTAGGGACAGAAAGCATAAATATAATTAAAATAAATATATTTTGTACACAAAACAAATAATTAAAAATATTTCCCATACTTAAAACTTATTTTAAAGGCTATTAAAAATTTAATAGAGCTAAGCTAAGTTAGTAAAACATAATCTTAATAGGTTTAAAGGATATGTAGGGACTGAGCAGGGCGTCAGAAAGCAGAGATATAATTAAAACAAATAATAAAATAAATTATAATAAATAAATAGATATATTTTATATACAAAACAAATAATTAAAAATATTTCTCATGCTCAAAACTTATTTTAACGGCCATTAAAAACCATTTCTGCCAAGTTCCAACCAGTTAAAGTACAATTTACACTGAACCCTTAATATTTAAGTCCCATTTCCCTAGTTTGTCCCCTAATTTAGGCCAATTAGTGTCCCTTTTAACTGCCTGGGGGCATCTATCTCTTTAGGCCAGACAGGTTGTCTTCTCGCCTTTACTTTTTGGCCAACTTGACCCGCCTGTCATATCAAATAATTGCTCGCACCTCAACACCGACACGGCCAATACCGATAGCCATAAAACACAGTTAAGACTGGAAATAAAAAGGAGAGTTACATGAAGTGTCTCGGTCTGGGGCTCGGGTTACCAGAACGAGAAAAATTGTAAGCAATTTGCACGCGAGGCGATAAAAATCATCTTAAACGTGCGATTAATGTCAATTTTATCAATAAAATTATAAATAAAGACATGAAAACGAGCCGAGTGCGAGATAAGCGCGAATGAAATGCGAACGCCGAGTCACAACAAGCCCAGACACTGCCACACTGCAGCAGCAGCAGCAGCCGCAGCAGCAACAGCAACAAGCGCAGCAACAACTGTTGCAACAACAACACAGTGCAGCAAGTAGCAACAACAACGGGCCAGCGGAACAGCAGGCAAATTATGGAGTGTGTGGCTTGCAGCTCACGTTGCATGGGGCACTAACCAAAGGCGACGCGCTCGAGCTTGCCACTTCGAAGTCTGAAATACTCTGAAATTAATTTTATATAATTTTTTATTCTATTAAAGTTGGTTAGTTAGTTAGTTAGTTCTAAAAAAAAGTGATAAGGCGGAGTCTAAGGCCAAGGGAAATACCTATTTAAAAGCATATTCTGAGGTGTCACTTGCTATGGTTTAAAATCTAGAACTAAAATCTATTTTAAATATAGAAAAGCAAAGAAGGTATTACCAACACTTCTTTTTTTAATTTGAAGTCACAAAAATAATTCATAATATAAATAAATAAATAATACAATAATAATAATAATACATTAGTCTCTAATTTAATAACTACCCAGGGTTATTTTATTTTCCCATCAGCTAGTTTGCATACAGAAAGTTAAGAGTGATTTCTATCAAATTTTTCAGCAGTAAACCTCTTTTTTAGAACAGATCTTTTCAGTTTTTCTCCTTCAGTTTTTTATTAACTTATTTTTAAAATATATCTCTGATATTTGGGAAATAATTTAATAACAAATAAAGGCAATATTTGCCATGTTAATATATTCAATTTTTGCTTCAATCTAAGCTTGGATATTAACCAACTCAATCACCTCTAGCCAGGGTATTCGAAAATGAAACGCAGCTGGGCCGGCTGGCTGCTGCTGCTGGCCTTAATCCTGGGGAGATAAGCCCGGCGAAAAGGGGACCGGGGCGGGGGCCCAGTCGGAGTGGAGGGCAGTTGATGCAAATGCGCAGCTGCCACATGCTCAGCTCAGCTCGGCCCGGCTGAGGCCCAGCTCCGATCGGTCCAGAAGCAGAGTGCCAGTTGCAGCATTGCGGGTGTTAGAGAGTTTGAAAAGAGGCAAAAATAAAAAAAAAATATAAAAAACAAGGCGAAAAGGGGTCGAGAAGAGTGCCAATTCGGCTGAAATTTATTTCATTTCATTCAGCAGGCCAAGCTCAGCGAGGACTATGGAAAATAAATAGATAAATACCAGGCTTTTCCAAAAGAAAAACCTTTTTAAGAAACCTAAGTAAAAATGTAAATATAAGTATTTTAAAACCATAATTAAAACCTTTCTTTGCCTTACAAAACAATACAATGTCTTTGGAGTTTTAAAATCCTAAGAGAGCAGTTTATTCTTATAGCTATTTATCTATTTTGTGAAATAATTAAAAAATTTAAAAAAGAAACAAAAACTCTAGCAGAAATTTTTTATTCGAAAGATAAATCAATTTTATTATTATATGAAATATAAACTTTAATTATTTGTTTAGCGAATTGTTACTCTAAACTAATTTTAAAATTAAAATAAAACAGAATATATTTTAAAATCATAATTAAAAGCTCTCTTTGTCCTACAAAACAATACAATATCTTTGGACTTTTAAAATCCCAACAGAGCAGATTATTCTTATAGCTAAATTTTCTATTTTGTGAAATAAATGAAAATAACAGAGAAAAATTCTAGTAGAAATTATTCATTCAAATGATAAATCAATTGTATTATTACATGAAATATAAACTTTAATTATATGCTACTCTAAATATATTTTAAAATAAAAATAAAGCAGAATATTGCATATTTTATATAAAAAAATAAAAAATATATAAATATAAATATAAACTCTAATTTTTGCTACTCTAAATAAATTTTGAAATAAAAATAAAACAGAATATTGCATATTTTAAGAATCAACTTGACTGCCTTTTTGCCTTCTTTATACTTTCTTTTTTAATTATAAAATCTGTAATAATCCTTGAATGTTAGTTGGGAGTTTCCAAATATTTGTGACCCATTTTTACCACCTCAATTAGCCGTTTGAGCCCACTGTGGTGCGGTCGAGGCGTTCGCATTTCCCACGCCAACTGCCAAATGGGCAAATGGGCGAGTTCAAAGCGTTTTGTGCCCGGCCAAGATTCCGCCTCCAATTACACAAAAGATTGCTGAGAACTCACAAACGCCAAACAGAATCCAAGTCGGACCAATTTTCCAGTGAAAAGTGCAACGTGTCAGTTGAGTGGGAAAAACGAAACAAGAAGTGGCAAAAAAAAACCAAAAACGAAAAACGAAAAACACAAACCGCTAAAATTGAAAACGGCTGCTCCAATTGCAGACCGATGACGTCAATTGTGAAATTGGCAGAGAAGGGAGTCGGAGCGGGGGAAGGGAGTCGGAGCGGGGGAAGGGAGCCGGAGCCTTTTAAAAAAAAGGAAGCCAGCCACTTGTTGCCAATTGGGAGAAAAAAAAAAAAGAAGAGAAATAAAAACAGAAACAAGAAAACAAAAATTACACTCGCATGCCAAAATGCCTTTTTCCTGCGATTCGTAATTTCCGCGATTTGCATAAACTGTGCGATTTCGGCCTCAAATTATGCCTACACTGGAAATCCGTCCGTCCGTCCGTCCGTCCGCTCCCCATTTTGTGTGTGTCTGAATTTTTCCATTTTGCAGCAAGTATTTTATTTTTTTTTTTTGCCTCCTTTGTCGGCACGGCGTTAGTCGTCGTTGAAGCGCGCAAAATTTTCTTAATGAGCTACAAACAATGCTCGTAAAAAAGAACGTCTCGGGCCCAAAAGCGGCGGCCAAATTAATCGTCGGGGAGCATGCGATGCTAATTTGTTATTGTTATGGTTATTGGTGTAACTAGTTTGTCCGGACTCCCAGTCTAAGTCCCAGTCCCAGTTCAAGTCCAAGTCCAAGTCCAAGTCTAGGTCCGAGTCAAGGCGGCAGTTGCCTTGGAATTCCTAGAGTTACTATCCACAAGTGTCCCTACCAGTAAGGGTGTGAAGTTGACGAAGGATATTTCTGGGTACTCGTAATATATGTTAACTACAGTGACTATTTTTTATTTATTTAATTAATTCTTTACAATTGGGGTTTCTATTTAAAAACAGAAATGAATGTTGTTTTGGTTGAAAAGATTGTTTGGTGGCTTGGCAGATTGTTTCATAATTTTTCTATTGATAACAATATTATACTTATTATTACTTACTTATTAATATGTTTCTCAATATGGGTTATTTTATTTTACTTATTAATGCATTCTCTACGTATACGTTATTTTTTAAAATTTATTTTTACAATATTTTACTTATTAGTTATTATATTTTATTTTGTATTACAATATTTACCTATTAGTTCTTTTATTATACTTATTATATATTTTCTTCATATTGGTTATTCTATTTTATTTATTAATAAATGTTTTACGTATACGTTATTTTATTATATTTATTAATACATTTTCTACGTATTATTATTTATAACATTCTTATACTAATTAGCTAATATATTTTATTTTTTATGCAATTTGTTTCTTATTAGTTATTTTAATATACTTATTAATACATTTTGGAATTATAAGTTCTATTATGTTATTTGTAATTACATGTCTACGTATACGTTATTTTATTTTATTATTTATTATATTCTTTTTACTTATTACATTATTAGTTGTTATATTTTATTTTGTGTTACATTTTTTATTAATTGTTGTTTGTTGTTTTATTATACTTATTAATATATTTTCTACTTATTAGTTATTTTATTTTATTAATTTAGAAATTAAATAGTTACGTATACGTTATAATTCTTTCTGATATTTATTACATTCTTATACTTATTAGTTATTTTGATTAAACTTTTTATTTATTAGTTATTTTATTATACTTATTAATATATTTTCGACTTCTTAGGTATTTTATTTTATTTAATAATAAATTAAATAACTACGTATACGTTATAATTATTTTTGATATTTATTACATTCTTATACCTATTAGTTATTTTAGTTGATTTTTTATTATATTTTTTATTTATTAGTTATTTTATTATACCTATTAACCTATTTTCTACTTATTAGTTATTTTATTTTATTTATTAATAAATTATATAATTACGTATACGTTATAATTCTTTTTGATATTTATTACATTCTTATACTTATTAGTTATTTTAATTACACTTTTTTTTTTATTAGTTATTTTATTATACTTATTAATATATTTTCGACTTCTTAGGTATTTTATTTTATTTAATAATAAATTAAATAATTACGTATACGTTATTTAATTTGATTATTTATTACATTCTTATACTTATTAGTTATTTTAGTTTATTTATTATTACATTTCGTTCATATTATTTTTTAGGTATTAACAACAATTATATGTATATTATAAAAATCAGCAATGCTAAAGTTTAACTAAATTTCTATTCCCATTATGAGCAATATATATATATATATCCTATATTATTTCCAATCAATATTTTCTAAGCTCCCTGGCTGTAAGGTTTCTTGCTGAAATTAATCCTAAACTAAGTGGCTTCGATTATGAAATCTGTGAATTTGAGTATTAATCTTTGCCCGGGGTGGGTCTACAGATATATCTCTATAGCTCTACTTCAGTCTAAGCTTTAGTAATCCGACTAGAAGCCGAGACAATCGCACTCCATTGATCATCGCAGCTTCCATGATTAATCTTGGATCCCAAACTGCTCCTTTTTCTTATTCTTTACCTTTTTTTACCTGGCTAGTCCCAGGCAATTTCCATGTCCATTCTCCGGCGATGCCCATTCAACTCGAGGGGAGCCACAAACTGGGCATCTCTGGATCTCGGGATCTCTGGATCTTTGGATCTCGGGATCTCTGGAGCTCTCGCGGCGTAATCAATTACATGACCACGCACATGGGCTTTGATCATTGGGAGTCCCCTTAACACCCTGGCTGCCTACCTGGCTGGTGACAATGCGTTCTCCGATCTCCGATCCCCGATCTCCGGTCTCCCCTTGGAGTGGCCTCGATCAATGCAATCTCGAATATCGATATCGAGCCACCTTTAATGTGCACCTTTTGTTTTCTGTGGCAATTGCACAGTTGCGATTCCGCGGCATCTCCCGGGAGCGGGCGGGGGGATATAGTCGGGGCTGGCGGAGACAACAGCGACTACTACTTGGCTGCCGAAATGTCAAATGCCAGGCCATATTTCTTAAACGCCAAATACTTTTTGACATAATAGTCCAATTACCTTATCGCGCGATCTCAGATGCGGTCGCCGTTGCCGCTGCCGTTGCAGTTGCAAGTCCCATGTTGCTGGTGTTGTTGCTCGTGTTGCTGCTGCTTTGGGAGCCAATGTTGCTGCGACACCGCCAACATTGATGCAGTTTCCAGCAGCAGCAGCAGCAGCAGCAGCAGTAGCAGCGGCGGCAGCAGCCACTGCGCGATTATTTATGGCGATCAATGTTCCGTGGGCCCAGTAGCAGAAATTCCATTTAAATTGCGTACCAACAACAGCAACAACAGGAGCAATTGTTTTTATGGTAGGCAGCGTTGGCGGCGGTGCCTCTGAAGAGCTGCAAAAAAATGAATACAAAATAAAAAACAGAATCAGAAGCCCAGCAAACAGAACCAACAAAAAAAAAAGGGAGAATAAAATAAGAGAAGGAAACCCAGGCAAGCCCAAGGCAGCACTGATATTTTAAGAGATTTTCTAGCTATATTTTAGGAGTTATTTTATATTTATATACATAATATTTAATATAATAATAATATATCTTAAGAGATTTTCAAGCTAGATTTTTGGAATAATATTTAAATACATAAAATAATGTAGATAGTAAGTCTGGGTAAACATCTTTACTTAAGTGGAAAATGCTTAGCATTCTCCTTGTGATTTATATAAATATTTAAGGAGCTAAGGAAATATTTTTAAATATTTTATTTATGACCTAATTCCTGCTCTCCTCTTTTCTCTTTTTTAAATTAAGATTAAATGAAACAAAAACACATAAAATTAAAGGGGATTTTTAAGCTAGATTTTTATAATTTAAATTAATTTTTAATATTTAAATAAATAGTATAATGTAGATAGAAGGTATGTGTAAATATCTTCATTTAAGTGAAAAATACTTAGCTTCCTCTTAGTAATTTATAAAAATATTTAAGGAGCTTAGAAAATATTTTAAAATATTTTATTTATGACCAAATTCCTGCTCTCCTCCTTTCCCTTTTTTAAATGAAGTTTAAATGCAACAAAAACACTTAAAATTAAAGGGGATTTTCAAGCTAGATTTTTATGTATATAATATTAAAATAAATAGAATAATGTGGATAAGAAGTAAGGGTAAATACCTTTTTTTAAGTGGAAAATGCTTAGCTTTCTCCTAGTAATTTATAAAAATATTTAAGATGCTAAGAAAATATTTTAAAATATTTTCTTTTACGACCAAATTCCTGCTCTACTCCTTTCCCTTTTTTAAATTAAGATTAAATGCAACGAAAACACCTAGCAGTACTGTGTTCTCGCGATACTTACCATTTTTTCTGGCATTTATCTCGCTTAAAGCCAAGTTAATGGCCAGCACTGGGCCATGGGCGGAAGGAACACCTTCGAGGAGATCCCATGCTCAACATCTGTTCGGGGCAGGACAATCGATTTGGCGCAAAGTGTTGGGCGCACACACAGAGCTACTTAGATATTTAGATACTTGGTATCTGGGAGCTGCGCTCAGGTACTCAGGTACTCAGGTACTCAGGAGGAGAGCTGCTCATTCGGTCAGTTGTAAATGAGTCTCGAGGGCCGGTGTCTGGGCCAAGTTCTCTGCCCGCAACCGCGCCCGCAATATGTCTTGTTGCTTGTTTGACAGTTGTTGCAAGTTGCTGCTGCAGCAGGAGTTGCTGCCGCTGCCTTCCTGCTGTTGGCAGGAACAATCGTAGTTATATTTTTAAACGCAACTACGCGCTGCTCACAGCGATATTGATCTTATTTCAATATGCCAGCTCCCATTGCCCCGCGCAGCGCTTTTAATTTGCTGCTCCTCGTTGCGAATGGCCAGTGGCTAGGCTCCAGTTGCCAGTTGCAAGTTGCAAGTTGCAAGTTGCAAGTTGCCAGTTGCAATTTCCTTGTGGCAGTTGACGCTGCCACTAGTTTGGGGGATCGGATCGCACCTATAGCAGCAAGGAGCCCCCCTCGTAATCGGCGGCATTTGCACCATTGATCTTTGGCTTCTGCCTCCGATTCTTGCCTCTTCTCGATTGTCAACTCCACCGGCGGGGGGATCACTTTGATTTAGTAAACTGTAATTACATTTGAGCTGCCAATGGAAAAAAAACCCAATTTCAATTGGTGAGAGGCTCGGGCTACCGAGGGATAAAGCCAGAATGGGGCGGAGGGTAGCCCTTCTCGGCTTACATCCTGGGCCCTGTGATTAATTGCCTTGCCGCCTTTTGATTTAATTTTGGAGAATTCCAGGACTTACCTAGTTTTGTCCTTATAACTTCCAAAGCAGTCGTGGCCGAGTGGTTAAGGCGTCTGACTAGAAATCAGATTCCCTCTGGGATCGTGGGTTCAAATCCCACCGGCTGCGAGTGATAAGTGCTTACTTATTTTCCAAGAGCTTTACATTTTATTTAACTTTCTTAAAAAATTCTCTGCTTACATCTTGAGTACTGAGATAAATTTTATGTAACATTCTTTAACCATTTTTTGACTAAAATGTGATATGAATAGCCTTGAGGATAATTTGTGGCTTATTTAAAATGCTTCTTAAATACAAATCTAATATATTATTGCCTGTTAAGTGTTTACTTATTTTCCAAGAGCTTTACACTTTATTTAACATGCTTAAAGTATTCTCTGCTTACATCCTGAGAACTGTGATAAATTGCTTTGCCGCCTTTTGATTTAATGTTGGAGAATTCCAGGACCTATTTAGTTTATCCCTTACAATTTCCGAATTCAATTTTACTTATTTTCCAATAGCTTTACATTTTATTTAACATGCTTAAAGCATTTTTTGATTAAAATGTGATACAAATAGCCCTGAAAATAATTTGTGCCTTATTAAAACTGCTTCCTAAATACAAAACAAATACATTTTTGCCTTAATAGTCGTTTATGTAATGTTTCTTTGTAAGAATTCGGAGAATTCCTTTGGCAACAAGCTGACAGGGCCTCCACTTTGTGTCTCCTTGGCTGCGTATAATTTTTATGAAATATCAGAGGCATTAAAAAGCCTCGCCCCGACCATTTAATTAACCAGAATAAGATCCTCAACCTCCAGGAGACTCCGAAAAAAAAGAAGAAAATAAGAAATAGGGGCAGGGGCTATGAGAACAAGATGAATTACCTTTTGCCACTGCACGTGAAACTGACACGCCAAGGTGTGCCCAGGGGTTAAGGGATTTCTTCATATATATACGGGAGGGGGACAGGGGCAGCGAGGGGGCCCGCCACACATGGCTTTCAACACGTTTTTGGCCATTTCCTCCGCGTTGCTGCAACTTCTGCGTGACGACGACGGCGACGGCGACTGGATGATGGCTTAATTCATTTGCTCGCCTGGATCGCCCAAAATGCATTTTTAATTTAATTTCGTTTCGAGGGAAAGAACAAAAAATAAATTGAATTATTTACTCTTTTGTACAGCAAAAAAAATGAGACAAGAACTCTGCTCCGAATCCATTAAAATAACTTCCAATATGGCCGTGGAGGGCTTTCGATTTGGATTAAGTGCAAGTGCAAGTAACCCCTTGCCGCAGCAGCCCCTGCCCCTACGCCCCTGGCCTTTTAATTGCTTACCTCAATTATGATAAATAGAAGAGTCCAGCGGGGGGGAGAGGGCGAGCGTTCTTTGCATAATATTCTCTTCCGCGGATTATACGCAAATCGTCATTGTTGCCCCCCGGCTAATTTTCATATTTTCCCCTGTCGGCTTTTTCGTTTTCATGCATTTAATTGGATTTGGAGCTGGAGCTGGAGAGTCGGGGAGTGGGGAGTGGGGAGTCGGAGAGCCTTTTTTTAGCCAACTGCGATTACATTCTAATTATGGAAAATTCTTAATAGCCAAATGATACAAGGCGGCATGGGCAGCAGGAACTTTGGAGCAAAAAGTAGGGGGTCTTGGGATGTGATCTCCACTCGAACGGGGGGCACCCTTTGCTCTAGGTGGGATTTATAAAGAAAAACTGGTAGGTAGTAGTAGTGGGTAGTCTGAAATATATATTTGGAAAGTAGTAAAGTCCTAGGCACACAAGGGGCCACTCAGCAAGGGCGGTTGTACCGCTTGCCTGGCACTAAAATTGCCAGTTAGGGTAAAGCTGCAAGTTTAAGTCCAAAAAATATAATAAAATATATACAAATAAATCTAATATTTAAATAAGTAATGGATACTGATGAAAGCAGTCCTGAAACAGCTGTTTTTCTTTTAAGAAACTAGAAAAATTGAAGTTTACATTTCATGAGAAGGAGTTTCCTCTTGAGTTCCTTATTAGTTACTCCAATATTGAAAGGAACTTCCCCTTCAATATACCTTATGCCCAACTATCTCCCAAAAAATAACTATCTTGAAACCCTAATAAATCTTATATTTTAATAAGCAATGGATACTGATGAAAGCACTCCTGAAACAGGTGTTTTGCTTTTAAGAAACTAGAAAATTGAAAATTTAAGTTTTAGGAGAAGGAGTTTCCTCCAGAATTCTACCTTAGTTACTTCAAAATTGAAAGGAACTTCCCCTCTAATTAATATACCTAATGCCCAACCATCATATGGAATGGATACTGATGAAAGGAGTCCCGAAACAGCTGTTTTTCTTTGAAGAAACTAGAAAAATGCACATATAAGTTTTAATGAGAAGGAGTTTCCTCTTGAATTCCTCCTTAGTTACTCCAAAATTGAGAGGAACTTCTCTCTCTAATCAATATACCTCTCAAACAATAACTATCTTGAAAACCTAATAATTCTTATATTTCAATAAGCAATAGATACTGATGAAATCAGTCTCGAAACAGCTTTTTTACTTTTAAGAAACTAGAAAATTGCAAATTTAAGTCTTACGAGAAAGAGTTTCCTTCTGACACCTTAGTTACTCCCAAATTGAATGGAACTTCCCCTCTAATAATATATCTATATTCCCCTCTATATAATATAGCAATAACTATTTTCAAAACCAACTACCTGTAACTACCAAAGTTTCCAGTTAATTACGTAATGGCCAGGTGACCGACAGATGCTTCTTTTCAAGTCGCAGGAATTTCCACTTTTGAGAGTTGTCAAAGTCAAAGCTGCGGCTGCGACTCGGCGGCTTGTTTGCATATGCCTTGGAATTGTTGTGGCCATTTATGAACTCCACATTTTTTCACTCCTGACCATTTTTTAACTATTTTCTGTGTCTCTGTGTGTGCGTGTGTGTGTGTGTGGCTTTTATATTTGGTCAGCCTGACGTGTTTTTGCCCAAATGCGCATATCAAACATCAAAATGTGCAACGACTATGACTTTGAGTAGCTGCAACTTGTGTCAATGATTTGAATATCGACTGGAGGCTTACTTTTTCGACTCACTATTTTCCATTTCCATTCTGCGAGTGGCAAGCGAATGTTGCAGCAACATGTTGCCGGCGATCGCCTGTCCAAATGCTTTTTTGTCAGCTGCTGACAAGCAAAAATCACACAAAAATTACTAAAAATGTCAGTGATACTGCAGTGATACTCTACTAAAAATCATTTAAGAAGTGTTGGATTTTAAATCATAAAAAATTAAGTAATAGAAACCAAAGATATATATATAATTTAATGTTATTTAGACTTCTTTCTGGGAATTATATTGGCATAAAAAAGAAAGACAAAAGATAATTATTGGCCTCTTACTTAGGATTTTTTTATTACAAGTGTCTTGTCAATAATATAATATATATTAATAATATATATATGACAAGCAAAAATCAGACAAAAATGACTAAAAATGCCAGTGATTGGGGGCCATACTCTACTAAAAATCATTTAGGAAGTGTTGGATTTTAAATCATAAAAAATTAAGTAGTAGAAATCAAAGAAAAAATTATATTTTAGTATTATTAAGACTTCTTTCTGGGCTTTATATTTGATTAAAATAGAAAGACAATAGATAATTATTACCATTTACTTGGGTAATATTTTTTACAAATGTCTTGTGAAAAATATAATATTTTTGAGTGTGGGAGCGTGTCCTTCATCAGTAGCCGCTATGGCTCAACTGTTTCCCTTGTCTTAAAGCCTACTTTATTGCATTTTTATAACCAAATTGCGCCACTTGACAGTCTGGCAAAAAAACAGTGGGGAATTCTGACAATGGAGCCAAGTCGAGTTGATGACAACCAGCATCCATGTGCGTGCCTGACCAAAAAAAAACCGCGATTCTGCCGCTCGTTTTAATTGAAAGATGTCAATTTGCAAACGCACAAAGTGCGTTGCGCAATGGCAACCACCGCGGGTAACAACCACCGCGGGTAACAACAACCACAGCGACCGCAGGACAGACAACAGACGACCGACCACCGACCGCCGACCGTCGACCGCCGACCACCGACAGCCGACAAGCCAACAGCCAAGTAAGCCAAGCTGGCAACTGGGAAACAACAAACGAGGCGACGTCCTCGGGCTCCAAATAAATTTCAACCAAATTGCCAACGTCAGCGACGCTATCAGCGGCATTTATCAGTTAGCCGCTGCGCCTGCGCGCCAGTTTAAAACTCCCAAGTACACAGATGAGCCTGGCTACACTCAGCGAGAATGGGTGATGCTTTGGGAAGATTTTAGCACACTTCAGGAGAATTTTTCGGTGAAAGATAAGGTAATATTATTGAAAACAAATACGTAGAGCATTCCTCACCAGGCGAATCTATTTAGCCAGGTCAGTCTGTTTGTCGTTCACAGATGAGCCTGGGTACACTCAGCGAGAATGGGTGAGAGAATCAGGAGAATCAGGAGAATTTTTCGGCAACAAAATCATAGAGCATTCCTCAGCAGGCGAGTCTTTTTAGCCAGGTCGGTCTGTTTGAGCTCAGAGACTATAACAATTGCCAAAATTGGCAACAGTATTCTTAGCTTTGGCCTGCATATGAAGGTTGATTTATAATTAGAGCAAGCCCACATAAATAATAATAAAAAAAGGGTTTTTTCTGAATTTAAACATAATATTTTAGGTATATATATACCTTAATATATAATAATAAATATATATATTATATATACCATTATATTTAAGGTATATTTAAGGTTCTTAGTCTTTAAATAAAATAACTTATATGTGAAAAATGCTAAAGCATTATATTTATAGTTATATACATGTATATTTATATATTTATATACCTTAATATATAATAATAAATATATATATAATATATACCATAGTTTTTAAGGTATATTTAAGGTTCTTAGGCTTTAAATTAAATAACCTATCTGTGAAAGATGCTAAACCACTATGTTTATAGTTATATACATGTATATTTATAGAGCTTAATAGTTACTATTAAATACCGCTCCTACAAAGCCTGGCTTAGTGGCAACTTTAGTGGAAAACTCTTCTCCCAGTGCACCGCTTGTGTGCGTTTGTTTTTCTGTATAGGCTGCATGCTTTATCGCAATATTTAATTGGCAAAATATGCGTCTAAACGCACATAAATTGCATTGCTAACGCGTTTGTTGCCTCCCCGCCCCCTGACTATCTCTGCGTCTCGCTCTTTTACGACATCATCTGCGGTGGCTTCTCTTCTTCTTTCTCTGTGGCCACCGCACGCCAATTACCCCAACAACAACAACAATTTGTTTTCAATTTCTAAATTCGGTATGCAGATTTATTAATCAGATAAAACCTAACATAGAAACGTTTAGAACAGCAACAACATCAAACACAACACCAACATCCACACGCAATGCCAGAGCATTTCACTCAACTGTTGCTGCTGTTTCGTTGGCACAGTGAGCACTCTTCAGATGGACGGTTTCTCCATTAAATATATATATTTTTTTTTAATAGAGAAGTAATTTGGGTTCTCGTTTAGGCCTTGTTTAATTGATTAAATCTCAGAAATCGAATGGGATAAGGAATCATAAATAAAGCTCATAAGTAGGCAATGAAATATTTCAGTTCTCATTCACATGTTAATAATAATTAATAATTTAATCTGAGATAATGTAAATTACAGCGGCTGCACTTAAAAATCCGTTTATTGATTTAAATTAAATTTAATTATATAATGAAAATAAGTATTATTAATGCGCAGGAAATCACTTGAGATGAGGTATAAGTAATTGTAATTAAATAAAATAAGTAAGTAATAATAATTTAATTATTTTAAAGCACAGCGATTTCTGTGTCTTCCTTGATTTCTTTTGTACTGTTAACCCAATAAGTGCATTTCTCAAGTGATTACTGCACTTCTTTGGCAGGTTCTTCCACTGCTGCTGCTTTGACTACCGCTGCTGCTGCTTTAGCAATTTTATCTTCCGCTGCTGATGCTGCTGCTGCTGCTGCTGCTGCTACTACTGCTGCTGCTGCTGCTGCTGTTGCTGCTGCTGCTGTTGCTGCTGCTGCTGCTTTTGCTGCTGCTGTTGCTGCTGCTGTTCATCGGCAATTGCTGTGCGGTTGGCCATAGCAGCGAAGTGGAAGTGGAGGCCTGAGCTGAGCCTGCCGCAAAATGTCACAATTTTGTGGGCCCGAATTACACTGCGGATACCCATTAACATTAGGATACATTAGGATTAATTAAAACATCGAATTAGGGGAAGTTCTCAGATGTGAAATTTGATTTCTAGAAGATATCTGAATAAATATGCAAGTATTAGAATAAAATAAATATATAAAATAAAATAAAAATAATATAGAATAGAATAGAATAGGTTTAAAGGTTTCCAACTAATGATAGATTATCTCTCTTTTTAATAGGTTATAATACTGGCTTCTGGTTAGTTTCCTTAAATTTAAAATTAAAATTAAATTGTTATTATTAAAGGGTAGATTTTAAGACTCAAAGCATTTATATTTTAATTTAATTTATATATATATATATAATATATATATAATTTATATATTTCAATTTAAATTTAATTAATTTCAGTCTCTGTGGCTTAAAACCGATATTCTTGACTCTTTAGCCACATGGAAAATATTATTTTTATATATTATTATATTATTTAGCAGTTTTTCTGTCCCAAAACCGTTATTTTGAAACTTGAAATCCCGGCACTGTGGATTTTTCCTTCAAATTTCACACTTCCACAAGAATGAGATACCAGGCCAACAGAGATGGCAGCTGGTGGCCGCTGGCTTAACAGAGAAATATTTTGTAGCATACTTATACCTCGAACACCATCGCTGCACACCATCGCTGCGTGTGCCATAAGTGCAGCATACTTTTATGGGCTGTACGATTTTTAACAGTCGCCTGCTATCTGGTTATGTTCGCCTGGTACCTAGAACCCTATTCGAGCGGATTTTGCCTACAAATTTCAAGAAATCGATGAGAGTAAAATACCATATTCGTAGTATACTTCAGGGATTCTATTTTTTTTTGAAAATCAAAGTTTAAAATATGCATAACTCAGCCAAAACAGCCATAAATCCAAATCGGAAAGAAGATCTATGTTAGTTTTTAAGTAGTTAAAAGTACTGCATATTTAATTTAATTTTAATGATGTAACCCCTTATAAAAATTTGAAAAATCATTAAAACTTTAAAAAATTGACAAAATATTTATTTATAAACTATATGCAGCCTTATTATTTACGAAAAACTATAATAGAACTGCTTCCCGAATTGAATTTATGGCTGCTTTTGACTAGCTATGAATATTTTTAACATTGAGTTGTCCCACAAATTAGGACATAAGAACATATTTTAAGATAGATCAAATACGTATCTTTCCAACAGCACATTTTGGCCAAAAATGGAATGACAGAAAAATGCCATACATTTTCGGAATCGCCGCTAAAATCTTAATTATTTACAATTAAAATATGGAAAAATCCAAGAAAAAAAATTTTGGCCAATTTTTGAAAAAATGATAAGGGGTTACATCATTAAAATTGTCAAAAATCGACAAAAAATTTATTGTTCTCAATTTCTAAATTCGGTATGCAGATTTATTAATCAGATAAAACCTAACATAGAAACGTTTTCCGAATTGAATTTGAGGCTGTTTTGGCTTAGTTATGAATTTTTTAAAAAACCCCATTTAAAGACCCAAAAATACCTATCTTCTGAACTGCATAGTTTCGCCAATTTGTTTTCAATTTCTAAATTCGGTATGCAGATTTATTAATCAGATAAAACCTAACATAGAAACGTTTTCCGAATTGAATTTGAGGCTGTTTTGGCTTAGTTATGAATTTTTTAAAAAACCCCATTTAAAGACCCAAAAATACCTATCTTCT